>JAULBS010022046.1:0-10677 GCA_032355785.1 Symmetromphalus regularis
TAAATAGCAATAACACTAAAATAGTAAGGCGGTTAGCCATATATTGTTTTAAGGCATTTGAACATAGAAATACAATTATATTTAAGTAAGCTTCTCCTTTTTGCATAACTGTAGGTGTGTTTTTTTATTATTATTATTATTATTATTATTATTGTGTTGTAGTTTTTTTTTGTGTTTGGATGTTCTTCATAAAATACCTTATTCATATGTGACCACATGCATATTTATGTCTTAATTTATTATAAGTACTTAGTATATTATTTCTACATAATATATTTTATTTTTAATAATGTAAATATTTGTAAATATGTACGTAACGATATTTTATGCTCAAGGGCCACATGGCCTATTGCAAATAAAACGTATATAAAAACAGTTGGTGTTAAGATCTATAAGACTAACACGAATGTAGCCATTTATCAACAAATAATTAGTCAATGTGTTTTTACAATATACACAAACATAATCCTTTGTTTATACAAATATTCTGGCTACTCCAACATGAAATTCTTACTTTTTTACCTGTAAAATTAAAAATGTTGGAATAACCAGAATAAATACTTCATATATAAGTTACTACTGAATGATTATAATGAAATTTGTGAACATAAATGGTTAAACAGTGACGGACCTAGGGGGCCCAGGAGCCCGATCCTCCCTCTCTACATTTTGCGATTTAAATTACTTAAAAAATATATATTATTATTTTTTTAAATATTATTATTATTTTTTACGTTAAAAATGGTGGGGAAGGATGGGCACATCCATCCACTTTTTGGACGTGGGATGCCCCGTACCCCCACTTTTTGGATGTGGGATGCCCCGTACCCCCACTTTTTGGACAGGGGGTGTACCATGCCCCCACTTCCAGGAAGCGAATTTCGCCCTTGCTTATAGATATATATTTTGATATTCCGTTATATATTGTACATTATTAGTATAACACATCTGCCATCTTGTCATTTTATCTATGTATAGACTATTTTATTGTACGTCATATGTTGTTGAATTGCGGCGAGAGCAAAATAAAGTCCAATTCAGACACTTTGACGCACAGTGCTTCTGAGAATAGCCACTATGTTTGTATACCGGTGTCACAAACCCAGTATAGACTAATACCATTTCTATTTTAGTCCTCACTAAATAATTACATTATACTTTAAACATTTTGCAAGCTAGCATTTGACACGCGATCTGCTGTCATTTACTGCATCTACTTTTAGAGAGACGACATTGAAAGAGCTGAAGACGTATTCTAATAAACCATGTTCGTGATAGAACCCACGTCACAAGCAGACGACAGTCTAATACGAATATCAAGGATGATTCCCCAAACGATTTGTCTAAAAACAAATACACCGTAAAACAGTAAACAGAATATCTTGTCTTCCAAAGACTAATACCAAAGTCTTTGTCGGTCCGCAAACAAAACCAGTGCCGGATTTAGGCATAAAATAAACAAACAATACCTTAGACAACTAATTAAAAAAATCACGAACACAATATTTTTGTGAATAAAAATATTTTCATGCTCGGTGAATCACTATCAAAACTGTGATACCAGCGAATAGAGAAAGATGACGGAATGTTTCTACGTCGGCTTCCACGGAGAACCGTTCTTTGTTAATAGGCGGGATATAAATGACATGTCTTACTTTTTACTACACTGCTGTTAGAATTTGAGTTATATCAGAAACACACATCAAAAGGAAACCGTCAACTTTGCCGCCTGCACTATAACCATGTTAATGTTTTCCCTTTTAATATACCTAGTATGTTTTTTCATTGTAGCAAACAATGCAAATATTAATACTAATGAAAAAAAACTCTTTGAGTTACCTTCTTTTATATGTCCTTGAACATCAGCAGGTCCTCCTTTGGTAACCATGACAACATATGCACCCAAGATTGCGTCTACGTGCATACCACCTATGACCCGCATACCGAGACCATTGGCTGTAAGAATACAAATATATGATTAAATTATTAGTTATTAAAATAAATCTTATTTCTAAATATAATATTTCGAATTTGGGAAGAGTATTTTTATAACTGTTACAGGATAAACAGGCGCCGTTTCCGGATTTTTGAAAGGGGGGGGGGGTCCAAATGTGATGGATGAATAGGACCGTGGAAAAATTGTCAATTTTCATGACCTTCCACTCGGAAAACTTATTAAAACAACATTCCAGCTAAGAGGGGTAGGGGTGCGGGTGGGGTGGGGGTGGGGTGGCGAAGGTCCGGACCCCGAGGACTCCCTGTGGATCCGCTACTGGTGAGGTTTAAAAGAAAGGTCAACTTGAGAAGGATGTTTTAAAAATGTCTTTTCGTCCTAATTTATAGATTTATTCCTCAGAATATCTGTCTCTGACATCTCAGATACCGCCATGTTAAAAATAAATACACTTACACGACACTTTCCAAACACAAGTAACATGATAGAATACACATTTACACAGTATCGGCGCAGCGGTTTAAATATTGAGGAAACACCTAATAGAGGCGCCATCATTCAGTGACATGTTTATATATTGTTGAGCGCCCATTGTCGCAAAAAACGGGTGCCGTAGATTATTGGAGGTGGAGGGATACCCCCTTGTCTCTCCCCCAGCTGCGCCGGCACTGTTACAGTTATTTGCAAAACGAAAAAGAGAAAATACTGTGAAGGTGAAATGTTGATGCGTTCTTTCATTGCAGAGTTGTTCTATTAATTAATAGATTATATTCAGATTATATTAATAAAGGCTATGTAGACTGAGGATTATTGACTGAGACCTCGAGAAACCAGCCTGAACGGGTTTAATTCACGAACTCACGTTCTATATCGCGTTATTCTACACTCATATGGACCCTGTGATTACGCAATGTTCTCAAAATATCTAAAACCAATATATTCTTCAGTACTACAACAATGCAACCATAATTACATATTTTCGGATTATTCTTTTGCATGTAATATCAACACTACAGAAGAGCTGAAATCTGCAAAAACAAATATAATATGCAGGCTTGGACACAGGTTTTAAGGAAGGGGGGTGGGGGGAGTCGATTTGTGAATGTTTTTGGTTTCCCATTTTTAAGGTATTAAGTTATGTGGAGAACAACAGGGAACTTAATATGTAACTATAGTAATAAAGACGTGTGTAATATCCGTTTCTGCTCATTTACTCTTTTTTTTAAAAACACGAAGTGAAAACTGGTTTCTTAGAAAAACAAAGTGGTTTTAAACCCCCTTAACCCACCTGTGTGTCAACTACTGATAAGATAGCAAAGCAACACATAGCAAAACACATAGCAAAACACGCTGAAATCATGAAACGTCAATGTTCTCGCACAGTAAAGAAAATAAACTAAGCAGTTATAAAGTAAAGGGATATTTTATAATCACCGTCCCACAGACAGGACAGCACATACCACGGCCTTTGATAAACCAGTTGTGGATCACTGGTTGGAACGGAAAATAGCCCAAACTGCATATAGGTCCACTGACAAGGATCGATCTGACGACCGACCGATTGACAGGCAGACACGCTACCTTTTTAGCTAGATCCCGCTATAAGCAGTTATAAATACGATCTGAGTCGTATAAAATTTATCTGCAAATTGAGGACCCTGGAGCAGAAGGTAAAAGCTATAAATATAGAAAAGATATAAGCACGACACTTACTTTTTCTACTGTGATCGTTTTTGTCTTTATGTAAAATTATTTCATGTGGATGATGAGGTTTGATTGAGCCTAGAAAAGAAGAAAACTCGTTCAGTAAATATAATAAATATAAATATAGTGTGTTCTGCTGTATAATACTGCAGCCAATTTGACATTTTGAAAATAGCCAAATTTATTATAAAGAAAGGAAACTTACAGCTCTATAAGCAATAATGGAGACATTGTATCCTTCCATAGCTCGAAATGTATACATCTACATTACAATAAAAATATTAAAGAGCACAGAAAAAATGCAAATGGTATTTTTTTGTACTAGAGTTTAATTTCAAGTAAGTGATACCTTTAGGTGTTTTGATAGTTGATGTATTTTTGCTTTTTGTCCTGTCACAAAGATTGATGATGCATATGAAGACGTCAAAGGCAAAACGACCAGGGTCACATTGAAGTTAAACTGAGAAAAAATATAATGAATGATATCACTTTGTTTTGCCATTTTTGGAACTCTTATTTGAGAAGGGCTCTGATCATTCTGTATGTATTGGGACATTTGAAAACAAGCATCTTCGTACACAATTATAGATGACTATATCAAGCCAAATTATGGAAATTTGTGACGCTTATGGTTTTGCCGTTGACGTCTTCATTATGTTTCTGTGTTATCGTGTTTTGATTATTTACTTACTTAGTCGTTTGTGGTGTTCTTTATCAGAAGGACCGATACATTCACACTTGGACAGGGTGATACGTCGATTCATCAAATCGTGTTTATGATCTGGAAGGTTGGAGTTGTTAGTCTTTTTAGCACTGGAGTTATCACGATTTACAAGATGTCTGACAGGACTAGGACTACTAGCGCCACCTTGCGAGTCAGAATGTTTTGTATCGGAGAACAAACTAGACGAACTGCTGCCATACACGGCGTTCTGCCGCTTGATTCTGTTGAGCAAAGGTGACTCGGTGCTGTCTGACAAACTACTTTCCTTGGTTGCATAGGACAGAACACTGCTACTGTCACTTATGGATTCGAGCGACAGTTTAGACACAGACACGTTAGTCTGGTTGTTATCCTGCACTGGCTGGAAAGAGCAGACGTCGAACGTAATAAAAGGTTTAGACAAGTCCTCACTGCACGAGTTGATCTCAAAGGAGTTGCCTACTTCTTGGTCTGAACATTCAGATGGTGGAGCACCGGCATCGTCCTCTGAAGTCTGGTTAGAAAACTGTCTCTTTTTCAATTTCCTCAGCTGACGTTTTTGTAAAAATAACATTCTTTCTCGTTTTAGATGATCACCATTGTTTTCCAATTCGTCATCGTCATCATCTTCCTCCTCTCCACTCTGAATGACGTGACCCACGGGCAGGCTTCTTCGTCTGGTCTTTTTACTGCAAGCTTTTATACCCTCCTGAGGATTGTCCAGCAGTCTATACAGTTCCGGGTCTGTTCGGTTTCCGGAAGGTAGGGCCTCAGTTTCAGTGTCAAAGGCCAAAGATGGATTTTCCCTTTCCTGGAAAATACGACAATAAACAATCGTTTAACGAAGAAGATAGTTATCTACAGTTTCTTTTTCTTCATAAAAACATGCTAATTATTTCCAAAATAAAAATAGAAAAATAAAATTAACCACAATTAAACGTATAAGTTACATACTTACACATATTTATAATTTTATCGATCTGTGGTAATGTTTGGAAATACGTCCTTCAACATTACATACAATTGACGCACAAATGTACCAAGACAAAACATATCCACCCATCCATCCATCCATCCATCCATCCATCCATCCATCCATCCATCCATCCATCCATCCATCCATAGCAACAAACTGATCAAACTGATACAAAAGAACATGATACACTCACGCTAATCTTTAATTCTAAAACAGGACACACTCAACCTTTCTCTGATATTAAAGAGCATGACACACCCACACTATTCTCCAATACTAAAGAACATGACACACCCACACTATTCTCCAATACTAAAGAACACAACACACTCACGTAATTCTCCAATACTAAAGAACTTGACACACTCACACTATTCTCCGATACTAAATAAGATAACACACTTACACTATTCTCCAATACTAAAGAACATGCCACACTGACGCTATTTTCTGATACTAAAGAACATGACACACAAAATTCTCCAATACTAAAGAACATGACACTCTCACGATATTCTCCGATACTAAAGAACATGACACACTATTCTCCAATACTGAAGAACATGACACACTTACGCTATTTTCCAATTCTAAAGAACATAACACACTCACACTATTTTCCGATACTAAAGAACACAACACACTCACACTATTCTCCGATACTAAAGAACACAACACACTCACGCTATTCTCCGATACTAAAGAACATAACACACTCACGCTATTCTCCGATACTAAAGAACATAACACACTCACACTATTCTCCAGTACTAAAGAACATAACACACTCACGCTATTTTCCGATACTAAAGAACATGACACACTCACATTATTATCCGATACTAAAGAACATGACACACTCACACTATTATCCGATACTAAAGAACATGACACAATCACACTATAATCCGATACTAAAGAACATAACACACTCACACTATTATCCGATACTAAAGAACATGACACACTCACGCTATTCTCCGATACTAAAGAACATGACACACTTACGCTATTTTCCGAGTCGTTCTCTCCAGATAAAGATGTTTTTAATTTAACCAACACGTTGTTGTCGTTACTCGAGCTTTCTCTAGGAGACGTCCTGTGGTACCAACTTCCTGTTTTACACAGGGTCTCCCTCTTCATCTGACACATGTTACAGCGCCATTTTCCACGAACAGTCTGAAAACATTACCTTAATAGTTATCTCGCCTATACACAGCAGAAACAATAGCACATAACGACCCATTAAAGCCAGGTACTCTGATTTTTGCCAGCATGACGATGATATGCTATATCACGAACTCCACATAAATAAATATAACAATATAGTAAAAAAAAAATTATTTAACGACGCCTCTAGTGCATATTGATTTTTATCGTATCATCGGCTATTGGACGTCAAACATTACAGTCATTCTGACATTTATTTTGAGGAGACCCGCTGCCGCCGCATAGGCTACTCTTTCCTATAAGCAGCTCTTTCTCACAGACAGGACAATATATATCACGGCCTTTGATGGACCAGTTGTGGACCACTAGTTGGAACGAAAAATAGCCCAAACTGCAGATGGGTCTACCGAGAAGGACCGATTCGATGACCAACCGATTGCAGGGGCGGTTCCAGCAATTGTGAATGGGGGGTGGGCGTAACTATAGAGGATGAAGTCCGACCTTGCGAGCGCCGAAGGGTTTACACAGGAAAAATGTTCATTGCCCGGAAATTAGGGGAGGGGGCGTGCACCGGGTGCGCCCACCCCCCATGGAAGCGCGAATGGATTGACTGGCGGACACGCTACCGCTACATCTACACCCCGCTCCCTCAATAACATACACCTCATTTAGCATTTACAAGATGTACTTTTAGCATAGTTTTATCATTCTGTAAACATTGAACATATTTTGTTTGAAGGTTTCGTGACATAGCATATTTGCCACCTTCTGGCTCTAGTTATAAGGAATCTATAACTGATGATGATGAACGTAGCGCGATTTGAACTAAACTTAGAGGATTATCAAAAACTCATATAGATTTGATACAGTTTTTAGACCTCTATAGATTTCTCATGGTTTAGATACCTTGTTTTTCCTGAGATCCCGCCTGTACTTGGTAAAGGATCCGCACTGCGTACACACTCTGTTGTGACAGTCGTAACACATGCGACCTATCCCATCAACAAACTTGGTTTTATAGCAGAGTCTACACAACCGCAGGTCGACATGCTGGAGCTTGTGCTTCAGCTCCGACTGACGGTTCACCGTCATCTCGAACTGCTCAAGGTCATTAGAAATCTTCCTACAAATACAACACATTCCCATAAACCAAACCTTTAAAGTAATAAGTGTTCAAAATACAACAGATAACATTACAATAATATGGGTTGAAAAATTAAGAAATATTGCTATTGTTTTCCCAGGAAAAGAGTAATAGCCTCTCTGATGGACTTTCAACCATTGTCGTTGGCATGACATCTCTCAATTTCTCTCTCTTTTTGTTGTTTTGTGTTTTTTGTGGGGGGGTTTTGTGGGTTTTTTTAACCACACCAGTAGAGCACATTGATTTATTAATCATCAGCTATTGGATGTCAAACATTTGGTTATTTTGATACAAGTGTGACCCAGCCTTCAACGGGTCTTGAACCACTTTCATCAGCTTGATAGTCCGACGTTCTACCGCTAGACCACGAAGCTCATTGTCTTTTTCAAATTATACTGATAAAAATTAATTTTGAACTACACCAAATAGAATAACCAACAGGTTAAAGAAAAATTGTTTAAACAAAAGACATGTAACACAATATTTAAAACTTACTTCGGTTCTTATATTATAACTTACTGAAAATAATACATTGAATTTTTCATACAGGATACTAAACGATCTGTTTAATATCAAATGGATGTCTCAGCATCATAGGACGAATTTTCAAAGGGGGAAATGGGGGAGGGGGAGTTAGTTTTTACGACATTCGGTGAATGAGTTAATAAAAGAATTTATCACAAGGAACATGAACTGGATAATTAATGATAGCGAGTTACGTTCTATTTATTACTGCTCACAGGTTTTATTATTTTATTATGCTAATATTAAAGTGTTTTTAGCGCTGTGGTTTAAAACAAACTAAGCAATACACTCTCTAGAATAAAAACTGCACGCAGAATGACACCACAACACATCAGATCTGAAACAGTTTTTCTTTTATCTTTAAAAATATCATTAATGGCATAATCGTACGAGACGGGGGAGGGCAAAGGGGTGGTGGCAATTGCCACCCCAAAAGCCCGATAAAGTTTCTTATTCGGGCAAAAATTAAGGTGACATTTTCTTTTAAAACTCTTAAAGTCGAGACATGGAATTCTTAATCTCAGTATCTGCTCCAACCCATAGAACTTGGCATGGCTCAGTGGGTAGGTGTATACAACTTACATCGACCGATGGTCCACAACTGGTTTTTAAAATGCCGTTGTATATGCTATCCTGTCTGTGGGATAGTGCATATAAAAGATCCCTTACTGTTTATGTATAAGAGTAGCCTCATTAGTGTGGTGTCGGATCAATCCTTCTCTGTGGACCCATTTGCAGTTTGGGCTATTTTCCGTTACAATCAGTGGTCCACAACTGGTTTATCAAAGGCCGTGCTGTCCTGTTTGTGGGACGGTACATATAAAAGATCCCTAGCTGCTTATCGGAAGGAGTAGCCTATGTGGCGGCAGCGGGCTTCCTCTAAAGACATGTCAGAATGACCATATGTATGACGTCCAATAACCGATAATAAGATAAAAATCAATGTGCTCTAGAGGCGTCGTTAAACAAAACAAAATATACTTTTCATTAGTGTGGCGGTAGCGGGTTTCGTCTTTCATACTAAAACTAACCCCTGTCCTGGAAAAACAGTACAGGAAGCTTAGATGTGCCCAGACAGCGTGCTTGAACTTTAATTGCATATAAGCATGAAAATAAGTATAACCAACCGTTAGAACATTTTCATTCGTGTTAATTAGACAGTCACTCATATATTAGAGATGTGTTGATGGTAACTTTTAACAGGACAACATCTACATTATAAAATGGAGTTGTTTTATTAATAACTCGATTTTACATAATTCAGTTATTTTTTTTTATACGCAGCTGTTTGTATTATGACCGTAAAATATTTAAAATATGGGTCTGCCTTGGCATAATGCAGCGGAGCTCAAACGGTAGCGTGTCTGCCTGTGAACCGGTCGGTCGTCTGATCGATCCTTCTCAGTGGACCCATTTGCAGTTTGGGCTATTTTCCATTCCAACCAGTGGCCCACGACTGGTTTATCAAAGGCTGTGGTATGTGCTGTCCTGTCTGTGGGACGGTGCATATAAAAGATCCCTGACTCCTTAAGAGTAGCCTATGTGGTGGCAGTGGGTTTCCTCTAAAAACATATGTCGGAATGACCATATGTATGACGTCCAATAACCGATGATAATAAAAATCAATGTGTTCTAGAGGAGTCGTTAAATAAAACAAACTTTACTTTACTTTTGTTTAAGAGAGGTTTGACTGTATTCTGTTATTTTAGGATGCATTCATCGTGGATCGTGGTGGTCAAGCTATTTGGGTGTGGATTGGTAAGAAGGCGTCACCTCGTGAGAAGAAAGAAGCAATGCGAAATGGTCTGGTAAGTATTTTATCTTCAGGCATGGGAATGGTATGCCCATTGGCATATACTGCAAATCGTGAATTAATGCGTCCCTAAATTAATGCAACTGACGGTGGTTGGACTAAAATGCGACATGAAATTAATGCGATTGGCCGTCTTTTGTTATAGTACTTTCCAAAAAACACAAGTTTTTGCAGCAATCAGCTGGAAATACAATTTCCTAAAACTGAGATCACAGCCGTTGTTGAAATCACCTCATTACTATAAACACTAATTAACTGTTTATCAAAACAAGAAAGAGCTACCATAATTGTTTTCTGTATTTTCATTGGTGTTAGCCATAGTAATAATGAAAAGAGCACCTAACTTTTTAGACAGCATTCAATGCCCCGCTTTTAATGTGTGAAGTGAGTGCAGGTTGATCCTGCACGTGATGAAATCGACAAGTCTGTGTAGGCTCTTTGACCTGGCTCTTTGTTCTTTGCAACAGTACATAACTGTTGAACAATGTTTTATTTCACTTTATTACAACTTTAATAGTGACTGAGCAGGCTGTTTCTGCTTACAGAAGTAATACATATACATGTTTTAACACTTTTGCTGGTTCTTTGGGGAAGTCTTTTAAAATCTAATGCCAAAATATGATAACAATTATTTTTCTTTTTATTATGGTAAGCAGAAAAAGTTACACTGGTTATCAGAATGTGAAGT
>JAULBS010022057.1:0-10677 GCA_032355785.1 Symmetromphalus regularis
AAATTGCCAAAATCGATAAAGTTATCGACCACGGAATCGTTTTCAGTGATCCGTTTATTTGATTTTGTACATTTTTTAACTGTCCAAATACATTTAAAAGCTAAAACTAAAAATTGTTGATTGAAGTTTAGTCGATTCTGGCTTCAAGTTATCAGTTCAGATACAAATTATTTTTCTTAATTATAAAACTTTACGGAAAACACGAGAATGAGACATTCACGAAAACAGCATATACGAAGTGAAGTGGAAACTGTTATTTTTCATTTTCTTATTGCTTGTCAGTATGTCATTAAAGTATTAGGAGTGGGATGTAGCTCAAACGGTAGAGTGTGAACCGGTCTGTCATCGGATCGATAATTCTCAGTGGATCCAATTATAATTTGGGCTATTTTCCATTCCAATCAGTTGTCCACAACTGGTTACTCAAAGGCTGTGGTATGTGCTGTGCTCTCTGTGGAATGGTGCATATAAAAGACCCCTTGTTGCTTATAGAAAAGGCAGTAGTGGGTTTCCTCTAAATACATGTGATTGATGTCCAGTAGCTGATGATAAGATAAAAATCAATGTGCTCTAGAGGCGTTGGTTAAATAAAACAAACTTTTATTTTTCATTGAAATATTGAGATTATTTCACTAAGCTTAAGCAGTTAGCATGGCTTGTCATACATAAAACAAGAGGAAGGATCAGAGTGGCTATTACAACAGTCACAATTATATTCTTTTTGAAAATTAGTGTGACCACAATGTATCGGTGAATAATCTACATCATTAGACTGGCTAGATAATGATGTTTCTCGTCCATCATATAAGTTTAATATCATACGCAGCACACCCCAGATGACCTGCATCCACAGTGAGGTCCACGGAGAGCTGACCATCCATTATACTCCTGAAAACATGGGCAGGAAATTACAACTCTAGGGATCGCTGGGGCAGATGGCAGGAAGTGGGCAATTCCGACATGGCCTGTCTGATAGTAATAATATTTTTTTCTGCAACAATTATGTGGCAAGTTTTTATGTTTCTGACAATATTGGTTTGGTCTGTTTGTGGTAAAACGTCTAAAGGTCATCAGTGGGATTTGATTAAAGTGACCTTTATCAGTGATCATATTTTTTATTTTTATAATGGTTGGTAAAAATGGAATTCACAAGATTTGTATTTACAAATAAAACCAGTCCTCCTACATATTGTCAAGGAAGGATGAAACTGTTTTGCGTCATTCCCATATAATTTCAAAAAAGTCCATCTGCTTCATGGTTAGCATGGGAGCAGGATGTAGCTCAAATGATTGTTGGACCCATTTGCAGTTTGGGCTATTTTCCATTCCAACAGTGGTCCACAACTGATTCATCAAAGGTCGTGGCATCTGCTGTCTTGTCTGTGGTATTGAGCATGTAAAAGATCCCTTGGTACTTACCAGAAAGAGTAGCCTATGTGGCAGTAGCAGGTTTCCTCTAAATAAATATGTCAGAATGAAAATATGATTCTCAGTGGACCCAATTATAATTTGGGCTATTTTCCATTCCAATCAGTTGTCCACAACTGGTTCATCAAAGGCTGTGGTATGTGCTGTGCTGTCTGTGGGATGGTGCATATAAAAGACCCCTTGTTGCTTATAGAAAAGGCAGTAGTGGGTTTCCTCTAAATACATATGATTGACATCCAATAGCCGATGATAAGATAAAAATCAACGTGCTCTTGATGCGTCGCTAAATAAAACAAATTTTACTTTTCATGGTGAGCACTGTAGTGTATATTGATAGTGTCATATTTTAGTGTAGTGTTCACATATTCAGCCTGTTACTGATAATGAATTTGGTAATGAGGCCATGGTGGGATCATTTGGATTCCACCCACAACTCATTCAGTTTTTAAAAGAAATAATTTTTGTTGTAAATTTATTTGTCCTCAGTAATGCATTGAATTTGTGCTGTTTTTGTTTATCATAGTCTTAATTGTTAGTTCGTTTGGTATCATTTTATTGCATATACATTACCACTCACGTATGTATGTATATGTGTGTGTGGTTGTGGGTGTGTGGGTGTGGGTGTGGGTGTGTGATTGTGTATTTGAAATAAGAAAAGAAAAAGATTATTTTATAAAGTGACCAAAGGGTGACCCCAATAGCCGATGTTTACTTTTTGTGTTGGAGAGTTTTTAAACAAATATTAAATATTCAAGACTTTCTGCACAAGAAGGATTACACAAATAAGCTATAGTTTCTTAGCCTTAACCCACATGTTTCCTAAACTTTCAATAACCCAGGCATGAGACATTGACTTTGAGTTTTTATTTTTAGTGTAATACTATGATTTGTCTGAATATCACACCTTCCAGTATGTATTAGCATGTCCAATCTAGAGGAGACCGAGTATAGGTGCAATTTCACTTAGTGGCTCCGGGCATCTCATCTATTTTTAATGACTATCTGTTGATGGGGTGTCTTCCTGATGGTTATTTTGTGCTGGTGTGGCATTAATGTCCACGTCACTAATACCTTTAGGTTTTATCTCTTTTTTCTTCTGTGCATTAGATGAAATATGCTCAAAATAGCATGTACTAAAAATGTTAGGTTTTCTTAGCATACCAGGTTTTTATATTAGGTTTTCTTAGAATACCAGGTTCTCTTATTTGTTTTCTTAGAATACCAGGTTCTTATATTTTGTTTTCTTAGAATACCATGTTTTTATACTAGGTTTTCTTAGAATACCAGGTTTTTATATTAGGTTTTCTTAGCATACCAGGTTTTTATATTAGGTTTTCTTAGAATACCAGGTTCTTATATTTGGTTTTCTTAAAAGCTTGGAAGTAATATTTTCAGATATGCCTGTGAAATTATCAGTCAATTTGTCAAAAACAAAAACGTACCTGTCTCCATATTAAATAATAAGTTGGCGACTTCAAGCTCATATTGCTGGTTATTTAGGTCATTCTCCAGTTATTTAGGTCATTCAGAACATGTAGGACGATTATGGATTCTGGGAGTTCAAAGTATCTGTATTATGGCGTCATCATGCTTGATCTGGTTTATTAAAAGATGGAAATTTTTCTCCTCTTCCATTCGGCATTCTGGCGATTGCTCAGTTAATGCTAGGCATATGTGAGCACATGTTTGATCTAGAAACTACTAAAAAAAAAATATGCATGTTTTTGTGTCAGACAAATATTAAATCTGTGACTGTCAAAGCTTTACAAATGGCAATTTTGTACCAGACAACGTCTGTGAATGAGAGTTATTTCCAAGCTTGTTCTTCTAATACCAGGTTCTTATGTTTTGTTATCTTCGAATACGAAATTTGTTTATTTTGATAAAGTGTTTATTTGATGAAAATTAGATTAGGTGTAAACAGATGAGCTTCAGCAAACTTTAGTGAGTCAGTTACACCAATATCAAATTGATCACACATATTTTGTTTCTCATGGTCTAGAGAGTTTGCTTCACCACATATGTGCATCTTTTTCTCTTGGTACAAAGGTTGTTAGAAGCATTTTTATTTTTAACACGGGTCCCATTTCTTAGTGAAATCGCTGATTTTGGTGACAGTTAATTTCCACCTCAGCAGAAAAAAATCCAGTCAGTGAAAAAAAAAGAGTTAAAAAGAAAAGAAAAATGGAACATGTAAAAACTCAAGCAGATGACAGAAACAGATGAGATTTGGCCAATATTACAAGACTAGACCTATGTCATTTCCCCCTGGGACCCCTGTTTTAAAGACTGAGCAGTACATATTACAGGTGTTTTTTTTTTATCACTTTTGAACCACTGTCTGAAATGAAAAATAGCTCATTGGGCTCACTGAGAAGGGTTGTTACGATGATCAATCTCATTTGCCACTGAGCTACATCTTACTACATAATATATGTTAAGTGTTTGATATAAAACTATATTCTTCTTGGTAGACCCATTCGCAGTTTGGGCTATTTTCCATTCGAACCAGTGGTCCACAACTGATTCATCAAAGGCCATGGTATGTGCTGTCCTGTCTGTGAGAAAAGGCATATAAAAGTCTCGTTGCTGCTAAACAGAAAGAGTAGCCTATGTGGGAGCAGCAGGTTTTCTCTAAAGAAGTAAGTATGTCAGAATGACCCTATGATTGATGTCCAATAGCCAATGATAAGATAAAAATCAATGTGCTCTGGAGGCTTCGTTAAATAAAACAAACTTTACTTTTACAAAATTATATTAATTTCTAATACACTTTGTAATTTGGTTAATAATATTTGATTTAATATATTTTTCTGAAGCTGCTGTTTTTGTGGCTATCTTGATCTCTCTTGTTCTACAATACCATCATTGTAATACCAATACCATCATCATAATACAAGTGACAACAAAACTCAGAATTCATAGACGCCTTGGCGCCCATAATAGAAGCTGCGTCTCCGCCATGTATTATTTAACTCCATTTGTAGTATGCCGTAATCTCATCATATAGTTAATGCGACTTGCACCTGCGAGGTCCATTCGTGATGGCGAGATAAAATCATCTTGTTATCTTCAGTTTGCCTCGGGCAGAATGGAGCTTAATAATTTTATTCTCTTCTCATTTTTGACCTATTATTATTGTAGCACTTGTTTCATGAACTTTGAGCTGGAAATGAATGAAGAATGAGATGAAATTGGTATTTATTGATAGATGAAATCATTTTGTTTACCTCAGGCTGTATTTAAGCTTGACATTCAGACTGTATTCATTTTTGGCTTTTATTCTTGGAGCGCTTGTTTTGTCAGATTTCAGCTAAAAACAAATGTAGAATGAATTGATCTGTGAAATTGGAGCGGGAAGTAGCTCAAATGGTAGTGTGTCCTCTTGTGAAGTTGTCGGTCATCAGGTCGATCCTTCTCAGTGGACCCATTTGCAGTTTGGGCTATTTTCCATTCCAACCAGTGATCCACAACTGGTTTATCAAAGACCGTGCTATGTGCTATCCTTTCTGTGAGACAGTGCATTTAAAAGACCCCTTGCTGGTTATCGGAAATAGTAGCCTATGTGGCAACAGTGGGTTTTAACCAGCATAATATGATTGACGTCCAATAGCCGATGATAAGATAAAAATCATTGTGCTCTAGAGATGTTGTTAAATAAAACAAACTTTTCTTTTATTCTTGGAGTGCTAAAAACAAATCGCTGCTTCACATCCAAAATGGTGTAAGTTAGGATACTAGTTAATGGAGAAAAGGGCTAAAAACTGTTTTCACTGTGACAGGTTTTATATGGAATATCTTTTGATTTCAAGATAAATGTGTGATACATTTACTCTTTTGCAACAGATGCAGCTCACTTTGTTTACGCTACTTGGAACATGGATTTTTGTCGATTACTTTAGTTTGTGTGAACCTAGGCGAAAAAGGACTTGAGTTTTGGACCTCATTAATAACACTTGGCAGACCATAGCTTTACAAAGAGGGTTAACTGTGAATTTTAACATTTGGAACATCTTGGCCATTTCCGGTAATATTCATATCTCTTTTATAGTTTTTGCTTTAATAATTTTTTTTTTTTTGCACTTATGGCACTGATATTAAATATATTTATAAAATAATAACTGCGTATCATAAAAATATATTATACCAAAAATTACCTAAAATCCCCAATCTACATGTATATAGATTTGTCCAACGTCTGCAAAATGGCGGTCAAATTAACGCCGATACGAAATGTTAAAAAAATACTTTTGACTGCCGTTTAAACATTGTAGAACCAATGGACAAACCAACTTACACAAAAAAGAGGACATTTTTTTTTATTTCCAAAAATATCAACATTAATGAGGTAAGTTACATATTTTGTTTTTTATTCGTCAAAAACCATGTTCCAAGTAGCGCAAACAGACTATAAGTCTTTGACATTGATTATTGTTGTTCTGTTACTTGTGTAGTCTGTTTAACTGTAGAGGTTTAACTGTGAATTACCTGTTATATTACCTACCTACCAAAAAAAAAAAATAGGTTGATATAAACAAGGAAAAGGCTCCAACTTGGGGATTCGTTTAGGGGTAGGTATACAGGATAGCGGGAAGAAGCTGAAATAGTACTGTGTCTGCTTGTGAAGCTGTCAGTCATTGGATCGATCCTTCTCAGTGGACACAAATGCAGTTTGAGCTATTTTCCGTCCCAACCAGTTGTCCACAACTTATTTATCAAAAGCCGTGGTATGTGCTGTTCTGTATGGGACAGTGCATATAAAAGACCACTTGCTGCTTATCAGAAAGAGTAGCCTCTAAACACATGTCAGAATGACTATATGATTGACATCCAATAGCCGATAAGATAAAAATCAATGAGACGTCATTAACTCACGTGTGATTAAATTTGATGAGATTTTTGCCTCGAGGTGATATCATGTGATATTTTTGGCAATGCAAGGTGAGCATCTCATCTTGTAAGGGGAACATGAGCTATCAGCTGAGCTCAATTTACAAACTAACTAATAGCCTGAATTGGATATATCTGGGAGCGTGATGTAGCTCAAACGGTAGCGTGTCTGTCTGTGAAGCTGTTCGTCGTTGGATCGATCCTTCTCAGTGGGCCCATTTACTGTTCGGGCTATTTTCCATTCCAACCAGTTCATCAACTGGTTCATCAAATGCCGTGGTATGTGCTGTCCTGTCTGTGGGAAAGTTCATATAGAAGCAGCTTATTGGAAAGAGTAGCCTATATGGGGGCAGCGGGTTTCCTCTAAATAAATGTCAGAATGACCATATGATTAATGTCCAATAGCTGATGATAAGATAAAAATCAATGTGCTCAAGAGGCGTCATTAAATCAAATAAACTTGATTTTTATCTTATCATCGACTATTGGACATCAATCATATGGTCATTCTGACATACATGTATGTCTTTAGAAAAAACCTGCTGTAATCACATAGGTTACTCATTCTGATAAGCAGCAAGGGGTCTTTTATATGCACTGTCCCACATACAGGACAGCACATACTTTGATAAACCAGCTGAGGACCACTGGTTGGAACGGAAAATAGCCCAAACTGCAAATGGGTCCACTGAGAAGGATTGATCTGTCCAATCAGGGTTCTAATTTCACCACGGCACGGGAGGGAAATGCTGTGGGTGCCCTTCTTATTTGTTGCAGTGCTCTGAAAATCGGACGTGGTCGACTGCAAGAAAAATACTGTAGTTCCCTATCTGTTTTGCCGCCGTGCCCTCCACGTACATCCCATGTTGTATATATTTCTTTCCTTGTCCAATAAAAAGTGTCAAAACTATCATTTTTGTGTGATAAAACTTGGTTGCCTTCGTGCCCCTTTTGAAGGAAAAGTTTGCCTTGGTGCCCTTCCAACTTGTCTTGGTGCCCCCATTTTTTTTTACTAAACTGAAGGCAACAAATGTTGTGCCCTCAAAAAATTGAAATTCAACCCCTGACAAGAAAAAGAAAAGACAAGACAAAGAAACAAGCTGAGCTGTAGATCATAGTGTGTGATGAAATTTTTGTAAGCTATCAACTCAGAAAAAAAGACTCAAGTAACTTTTGTCTGAGCTAATAGCTAACATGTGCGATAGGCTTTACACCATAGTGACCTTGACCCCATTCTCACTGACCTGCTTGTAGGAGAGAACGGTGTGCGTGCGACAAAAGCAAAACAACACATCAAGCATCATTTCCTGCAACTCGGCCGACTTGAAAAACTCTATTTCTGGAAAACTGCGGGCAAACAAAAGACAAACTCAACACAAGAATACAAAGGGTTGTCATGCCAACCTGTCTACAAATAAAAAAAATTATAATAACTGAGAGAAATGATGAGAAGAGCACAAAAGTGGGTTAAATAAAAGTAAGAACTATTACTAAAAGTGAAATTGGAATAAGGAACAAATTCCATTTATTTGTAGTCCATATACAGGTCATTTCATTTAATATGTGTGATGGACGTGACATATATGTCACGTCCGTCACACACATTTAATAAGTAAATTATTCCAAAAATATAAGTACAAAATATGTTTGTTCTTGGGTGTTACAAACATTTAAGAATTAGACTGGATAATGTTTGAGGTTCATGGAAGTATGAACTGCAAAACCTCTTTACACACTGTGTGAATGATGCAGCGCATTTCGTGGAGCCATTTATATCAAATTGTGTAAAGCTGTTTTGCGGTTCATACTTCCATGAAACTCAAACATTATCAAGTTCAATTCTTATAATTCCAAATATATAACTTTGTCATTAATATAAAGTTTTTTAAAATAAATATCGAACTCTTTTGTACAGCTATTTACTATTTCATTAACACGAAATTCATACACAGCTTTAGGGAAATCTCATCCGTGAGGTTCGGCTTTTTCCGTCAAAAGCCGAATGAGAAGATCGTTTTTTTTTTACATACAAAAATACCGAGTCTTTTCAATTATTGCATTAAATGTCAATATTAGCCAGGCACATTCATAAATTAACATAAACAAATGACGTTAATAGCTATTTAAATAAATTTAAACGATACTATAAACACATAACATGATATCGTTTGTATAGTAAAATGTGCATGTGGTGAAGCGGTTTGTGTGTGAATATTTAACTAAACATTTGTAAACGGGTGCCATTTTATGAAGGTGGATTTTCGATTACGGTGTTTAAAATTACAGTTATCAAATGTTAAGTGTGAAAATTCCATTTGATGACAGATTTTACATCGACAAGGTGTGTTCAATGTTACCAGGGATACATGAAACCGATATATCACATGTTTCTGTTGTATTCACTGGCTTTGTAATTGTGAAAGTAGGCAAATGTGTCGACAGTTACGATATGTGTGAAATTTAACAGGACCAAGCTCATATTTCGTTATAGAAGAAAAAAAAAGTTTCTACATTAAAATCACCAAACAAATTGGTAGGCACTTCTGATTTATGCACGTAGGATTATGAGTCAACCTCCACCTCTCCCAGTGTCGCTTGATTTATACACGTAGGATTCTGAATCAATTTGGGACAGTCTAGTAAAAAAATGTAAGGGGGATAAAAACAAATCAGATATTTTAATTTTTAGAATCCTCCAAAAAACTAGCTGTTTCTGCTGTCCTTTTATATGTGACTGTGTGTAAGATTCTGAGTCTTAATATCACTTGCATTTTCTCTCTCTTTATATTTATGTGTCTACCTCTCTATATGTGGGTCTGTCTAGTTTCTGAGACCCTGTGTGTATTTGCGAGTGTATGTGTGTGTGTTTGTTGTGCTTTTTTGTGCGTCTGTTGTGTTTGTTTTGTGTTGTTTCTCTTTCTCTCTTTCTGTATGTGTGTGTTTGTTTGTGTATGTGTGTCTGTGCGAGCATGTGTTGGGCATTTTCATATATAAATACTGTTTATAATAAATATACTATATCATGCTATATTATTTTTAAAATGTCCTCTTGCTCGTGATGTGCAAACACAAATTATTTCATCTTTCATGAACATATTAATGTAATTGTGGAAAAAAATTAAAAAATTATCCTCTGTATATTTGGTAGGTACGAATACAAAGATACGGCCTGACTCTAACTACTGCGTTTAGTGATAACATCGTATCACTGTACATGATAGACATAAGGATTACGACAGAAAGAAAAGTGATCACATGAGAGAAATGGATGATATGGGATGTTCTCAGACGTTTCAATTTCACCAACAATACATGCTGATATCGCTTATAGTCATTCTGTTTCCTACAGTACATGCTGACTGCCCTGATAATAATCCGTGTGTCTGTAGAGGAAAGGATTTGATCTGTGCTAAAATTGACAATGTCTACACTACATCCAGCACCACATATGCAATTCTGATATTAAGAAATAAGCCAACTTTGACCACACTGCAGAATTATGCATTGAGTGGATTGAAAGTTCATACCATCGAACTTAATAATCTTGGTCTGACTGCAACAAAGCTAGAGGCATTCTCCCATCATGATAAAACATTTGAATTTTTGATGGTTATGCACTTCCATATTGAGAGTCTTAGAAATGAAGTTTTTACTCCAATAAAGAGGTATTTGAAAGCACTGAACCTGGATAATAATCATCTGACTACACTGAGTCCCACTCTGTTCATTCACCTAACACAACTGAGGACTCTATCTCTCAGCCATAACAGTTTGACAAGATTGAGTTCCACTCTGTTCAGCCACCTAAGACAACTGACACGCTTGTACCTTCATTACAATCAACTGGAGACGATCGCACATGGTACTTTCAGTAACCTAACTAAACTGCAGATTCTACATATCCATGCTAACAAGTTGACAACATTGGATTCACATCTGTTCAGTAATTTGAATGATCTCCTAGAACTTAAAATAGCTAAAAACCCATTCAACTGTGACTGTCGCCTTAACTGGCTAGGAAATTCTAGATTGATTTCTTCGGAAATAATCCATGACTTTCCAATCTGCTTAAATCCCCCCAACCTGAAAGATGTTAGTCTTGTCACATACCCCAACCAACCATGTCCTTCTACAGTGATAACAGCAACAACAAAAACAACAACAGGTAAACGTAGTATATGTTTGTAAATAAATTTTCTAAATTATAAGATAAATAAAGAAAGTTGGTTTTAAAGATAGCTCAGGACATTGCTTAATCACTAGCTATTAGGAGTCAACATGTATAAGAAACCCACTTCTGGTCCATATCTTACTAGTCAGTACTAAGGTCATTTTACATACAATTTTACAAATACAGTG
>JAULBS010022068.1:0-10675 GCA_032355785.1 Symmetromphalus regularis
TCCCTCCCGCCCGCCCCCCACCCGACCCCCCCCCCCATGAACCATATGTAGACCGAACAGTCTATGTGCTGTAATTGTTATTTAAAATGTTTTCAGGTTGTGAGGCATGAATTTTGGTAGCAAGTTTGTTTACATAGGCTGCGATGAGGAGGAGGAGGTTCCGGATGACTGGAGCACAGGGTCGGAGGAGGAAGGTGAAGTCACTGAAGATGGTGTGGTAAGTCTGTTGTGATGGGCTACTGTTTCCCAAAGTGGGCAGTACCACAACCACCCTGGGGATGGTGGAAAGATCCTGTGGGATGGTGAGGAAAAATGGGACAGTAGGGAAATGGCAGGGAGGCATCAGAACCAAGTAATATTTTAATTTCCTTTTAACAAAATCTAAGTCACGAACACTTATGGAACACATATGCTTTACAAAGAATAGAATTAACAGAAGAGTTAAAAATATGGGCCTAAATCCCAGGGGGTGGGGGGACACGTCCCCCACTCACTTATTGGACAGGGGTGACACTTATGTAATTCCCTCCCACTTTTTGCTTCGAAAAACTGAAATTAAAATGCCTAAATTAAAATGCCTAAATAATAATTTTTACCAGTATTTCTCTTTATTGTATCAATATAACACTTAACTATGTTGTCTTAGTACAAATATAGTCTTACACAAGGGGTCTATAATGGCGTTGAACCTGGGAGGGGGGAATGGGGGGACAGCAGGATGTTCCGTCCAACTTTCAGGAACGGATTTTCGCCCTTGGTTATACATGAAAACATGATTTTATTTTGCAGTATACCCAATACAAGAAAAAAGGTATCTGTATGTGTGTGGGTGGAGGAGGCGCTATAGATGTGGACTGGGAGCCTAAAATAATTAAAATACATATAAAAAAACTAATTCTAGAAAAGGGGGGGTCCTGTGCCCTCTGGATTGGCTACTGCACAAGTCTGTTAGCGTAATACATGTCACGGACTTCTTTATTGGCTTTGCGTTTGCTGACGTTTGACATTTTCTTGCTTGCTTCCTTCATTCGAGTGAAAGATATCTGTTGAGCTTGTAGATATACATGTAACAATTCGTTGCCATGTCAGATATGTTGCTGACTTCCTGTCAAACAAAATCACACATTAATACAACTGTAAGCAGGGTTTAAGCTGGACTGTAAAAATCATTAGCAATTAGGTCTGCTTTCCATTAACGCGATTTGGGGTAAGATATCTCCTTTCTTAGGCGCGGATGCAGGATTTCTGAAATCTTGTGATTGAAAAGATGTGAGGTCCTGAAGTGTTGAGTGAATAAAAATGGTGGAAAAAATTGTTAATTTTCATGTTCTTCCACTCTGTGGAAAAAGAAAAACAATAATAAATTGAGAAAAGGGGGTGTGTGGGGGGGGCGTCCTAACTTCCTGGACTCCCCCTGGATCTGCTACTGCTTCTTGTTTCTCCTACAATCACCTATCATAAGATCAAAGGGTAAATTATCTCCCCTTCTTGTCTCTCTTTCTGTGGATACACTTTTTATATGTTTACGATTTGTTTTTAGCCGTGTCTGCTGGATATCCTGGACACCGCAGGACAAGAGGAGTATTCATCTATGAAGGAGCAGTACATGAAAAACGGCGATGGTTTCTTCATCATTTATGACATCACCAGTAAAGAATCATTCGATGAAGCAGACGCAATGTTTCGGTGGCTGCAGCGAGTCACTGATGAAGATCACTGTCGTGCGGTAAGTGAACCATCAGATAGAGATGTTAAAGAATTACCGTATTCAACAGTTTAAGTGCACAGTGCAGTAAAACAAATAAATTTCCTATATGTGTCGTTCATTTAAGCGTGCATGTCAAGGCAGATGTAAAAAAATATCTCTGCTATCCTTCTGATGATACCGATGTTCTTCCTTTCCTGTCAAAAGTTGCAAAATGATCGGGATTTTGAAGGTGAGTTCAGCTTTGAATCATTGGCGTAGCTTGGGTCTTTTTTCTAGTGAGGCAAAATTCTAGGGGATCAGGAAATAAAAATAAATGGGTGCTTTAATATTAATCACATTAATTTCTTTTCTGCAAAAAAATCTAGTGATGCAGTTGCCTCATTGCCTCAATGGAAGCTACGCCACTGTCGGTTTATGTTTTTTAATCTCGTGATTCGGAGACGAGTTCACGTTGCTCGGCAACCACGAGATGGGGTGTGCGCTTAATTGTGCATGTGCGCTTAAACATCACACATAAATGTCATAGTAACATGGTTTCCATGGTCATTAATACCTGGAAAATATGCAAAATACTTTTAAAAAAGGGCCTTGAAATTTTTTGAGGAGCGGGATTAACTCAAATGGTACCGCGTCCGCCTGTGAAGCTGTCAGTCATCTGATCGATATTTCTCAGTGGACCCATTTGCTGTCTGGGCTATTTTCTGTTCCAACCAGTGATCCACAATGGATTCAACAAAGGCTGTGGTATGTGCTGTCCAGTCTGTGGGGCGGTGCAAATAAAAGACCCTTGTTGCTTATCAAAAAGAGTAGCTTATGTGGCAGCAGCGGATTTCCTCAAAATAAATGTCATAATGACCATATGATTGACGTTCAATAACCGATGATAGGATGTGCTCTAAAGGTGTTGTTAAATAAAACAAACTTTACTTTAACTTTTTCAAAGGCTGTGGTATGTGCTGTCCTGTCTGTGGGACGGTGCATATAAAAGACCCCTTGCTGCATATCAAAAAGAGTACTTAGGTGGCAGCAATGGGTTTCCTCAAAATAAATGTCAGAATGACAATATGATTGACATCTAATAACCGACGATAAGATAAAAATCAATGTGTTCTAGAGGCGTCGTTGAATAAAACAAACATTTTTTTTACTTTTAGATACTCTGTGGTAATAAATGTGATCTGGAGGCATCTCGTGTCATATCAAGTGCCGAAGGTGCTGAACTGGCAAAGAAGCACTCAGTACCTTTCATTGAGACGTCGGCCAAAACCAGAAAGAACATCAACAAGTCGATGGAGCTGCTTGTGAAGTCTCTCCCTCGTGCCAGTAATAACTATCAGGTAATGACTGGTTGTATTTATTTATGTGCTTATATCCAATTAAGGTTCAAGCACGCTGTCCTGGGCACACAACTAAACTTGTGGATGGTTGGTTGATTGTATTTATTTCCATGCTTATATCCAATTAAGGTTCAAGCACGCTGTCCTGGGTACATAGATTAACTTGTGGATGATTGTATTTATTTCCATGCTTATATCCAATTAAGGTTCAAGCACGCTGTCCTGGGCACATAGATTAACTTGTGGATGATTGTATTTATTTCCGTGCTAATATCCAATTAAGGTTCAAGCACATTGTCCTGGGCACACAGCTCCTGTTCCTGTGCTGTCTGTCCAGAACAAAGGTTAGTGTTAGTAGGAGAGACGAAACCAGCTGCCGCCACACTAATGCAGCTACACTTATCGATAAGCAGCAAGGGATCTTTTATATGCACTATCCCACAGATGGTTGTATTTATTTCCATGCTTATATCCAATTAAGTTTCAAGCATGCTGTCCTGTGCACACAACTCGACTTATGAATGATTGTATTTATTTCCATGTTTATATCCAATTAAGGTTCAAGCACGCTGTCCTGGACACACAACTCAACTTGTGGATGGTTGGTTAGTTGTATTTTTTTGTGTGCTTACATCCATTTAAGGTTCAAGAACGCTGTCCTGGGCACACAGCTCAGGTTCATTTGCAGTCTGTCCAGGATAGAGATTAGTGTTACTGATTGATTTTATCATAATGATACATATTTTTTGTTATATATATTTAAATTGTATATTCTGAATTATATATCAGCTCTTTACACTGTTTTATTTTAAATAAAAAAAAATTTAACCACTGTATGACCCCCAATAGCCGATGTTTATTTTTGTGCTGGGAGGGGGGGTCGTTAAACAATCATTCAGTCATTACTGATTGCGATTATGAATTTCAACGGGTCATTACTGTCATAGGCATATTGGTTCCCATTTCCACAACTGGTTTATCAAAGGCCACAGTATGTACTGTCCTGTCTGTGGGAAAGTGCATATAAAATACCACTTGCTGCTTATTGGAAAGAGTAGCAGGTGGTTTCCTCTAAATAAATATGTCACAATGACCATATGATTGACATCCCAATAGCTAATGATAAGATAAAAATCAATGTGCTCTAGATGCATCATTAAATAAAACTTTTCTTTTACTTTTTTCGGTGCATATAAAAGATCCCTTGCTGCTTATTGGATAGAGTAGCCTATGTGGCAGCAGCTGGTTTCTTCTAAATAAATATGTCAATATGACCATATGATTGACGTCCAATAGCCGATGATAAGATAAATATCAATGTGCTCTAGAGGTGTCGTTAATTTTTTTTTTTTACTTTAAAAAAGGGTTTCCATTTTTGTTTTGTGGTGGTGAGGGAGGTCAATTTTTGCCTAAATTTAAGGGTTTTAAAAGAAAATGAGCCAAAATTGTTTTTGTTTTTAGATCGTGATGCTTGGTGCAGGCGGCGTTGGCAAGTCCTCCATCACGGTTCAGTATGTCCAGCAAACGTTCGTTGATGAATATGACCCCACTATTGAAGATTCTTTCAGAAAGCTTGTTCACATCAAAGGTCTTGCTCCAATTGATTCGGCAGCTAAAGCGTCCCGAAAGAAGAAGCAGAAGAGGAATAAAACGAAAACTAAAACATCACCGCTCATGGCCTCTGGTTACCAGGGAAACATGTCAAATATGTTAAACATGCCAGACGATATGTTTGACATCCAACAGCAAGGATGTTTTGAACCACAACAGCAAGGTAGTGTTTGCCACAGCGTTTTTCATTCTCTGCGGCACTTTTTTTGCCACCGACTAAATTGTTTTTTTCAAAGTGTATGTTTTTTTATTATTAAAAATAAAGTATTCTTTATGTTAAAATTGCCATGGAAAATGTCGTGGACATTATTTCTCCACAGCATTTATTTTGCTGTGGACACTATTTCTCCACAGCATTTATTTTGCCTTGGACACTATTTCTTCACAGCATTTATTTTGCCTTGGACACTATTTCTTCACAGCATTTATTTTGCCGTGGACACTTTTTTAATTACAGATGTTTCATAACCAATTAATTTTTTACTTCAGCTGGAGGTGATGGCTTCTTCAAGAAAATGTTTCGAACTCTAAGTGGCAAGAAGAAACGATCACCACCATCGCCACCACAGATACAACAACCAGCAGCACCAGCTGTTACAAAGAAATTTAAATGCAAGAAGCTGGATGGCAATATAGTTCATGTCCCACTAGGGGAGTTGGCGGAGGATCCCAATCTGGTAACTGGGGACCCAGTCCAGTGCAGTCAGTGTCATGCCGTTCTCTGTAGAACATCAACAATAACTGGTGAAGAGGATGATAGAGTGTGGAAATGGTAAGATTATAACAGTAGGTTCTCTGTAGCACATCAACAATAACTGGTTAGGAAGATGACAGAGTCTGGAAATGGTAAGATTATAATAGTAGGTTAAATAACCTAGCTATCTGGTAACTGGGGACCCAGTCCTGTGCAGTCAGTGTACAAAATTAATCATTAGTAACAGAAAAAGGTGAGTTATTTCAACTGACAACAAAGCTACCGAGTTCGAACTCTTCCAGTGTTGTCTGAATGAATTGTGTATGTCTGCAAAAAAATGCACAGACACAGCAAGTAGTATTAAGATGATTTGCTGACCAATAAAAGGCAGGAATTACACAAGTAAAAAGGTAACAGAGTGTGAAAACAGTGGCAGATCAAAAGTGACTCAATTTTCGAATTCATAAAATTTCGAGTTCATAATTCAGTGCATTTGCCAAATTCCATTTTAATTTGTATTTGGCAAATTGGTGAATGACAGCTTGAACCTTAGCTTTCTATATCTCAAATATTGGGGTCATATTCAGATGTGCTTCTCTAATTTTTATTTTTTTTAAATATTTTTTATGGCTTCATTATGAATTCATTTTATTCATTTAAATATAATAACATAATTATTAGCAGGAGTCGCCTTTAGTGTTTGGGGGGCAAGGCATTTATTGCCTTGGATTCCTAGGAATCAAGAGGGCACTAAGGCAATTTTGAGGACACATTAGGTGCACAAAAACAAATGTGAGTTTCCTATGGGGCAAGCGGGAAAAAAGGGCACAGAAATATTTGTCTTCGTTAGAAATTGAGAGGACATTGCGACAAAGGGACAAGGCGGCATGGCAAATGCCTCAATGCCTTGGTGAAATTCGACCCCTGTTTTAACTGTATAATATCTATATAATTTAAAAATAATTTCAGTGAGTATTGTGGCAACGAGAACAAAAACATTGACGTCACACAGGAAGAGATTCCGAAAGACGACAAATTTGACTACATGTTATCTCCCCCTGATGAAGCAACAGCAGCAGAAGACGAAGACGATCTGAAGAAAATGAAGAAAATAGAGAAGAAACCTGGAATTATCATCTACTGTATTGATATTAGTTCATCTATGGCAATTGCAGTTGAAGTTTCTGAGATGCAAAGTAAATGAGTTTTATCAGACCTTTGTTTTTGAAAAATACAGGCGAATTATATATAATATGTCTGAAAATGCTTAGACAACTGATGCACTATTGTATTGTTCGGCAAAAGATAGCAGAAACAAGGGGCAAGACTCTTATTTTTTCCAAGAGATGCATGCGAGTGGACCAAATTAGTAAAGTTTCTTGTCAAGTTTTGTTGTGTTCTTTAATATCATTACAGTAAAAATGTGAATAGACATTATTGAGATTTTGGTATTTTCTTTTAAATTTAGGATACATGTAAAAAAACAACAATAATACGGTATTGTTTCTATTTATACACAGCAAAAATAGCCACATATGTTTAACGTACGTTCATGAACGTAATGTTTTCATGTAAATAGACAGACGTATGTTTAAAGTACATTTAAAAAAATGTATGTTAAACATATTATAAAAGTGTTTTTCATATAAATGTTAAACAATAACATGGAAAGAGCTTCTGTAGATATTTATCAGTTTCACTGTTGCTATGAACACCATCTTGGTTGCTAAGGAAGGTACGTTAAATTAGATTTTTTAAATATCCATTATACATTTCTGAATCAAGTACACCTAAAATCCTACATCAGCCACTTTTCTAATTACTTTAGACAACTGTTTTATCATTGTTAAGAACATTTGCTAAGAACACCTTGTTGATTACTAGGAAAAGAACATCATAAATACTCATATATGTTAAATGTATGTTAAACGTATGTTCAAGAAACGTATGTGAAACATGTTTTCAAACATGTTTAACATAACTTATGTGAAACATATGTCGCCAATTCACATGTGAAATATGTGGCTATTTTTGCTGTTTAGTGCCCTCCCCCTCCCCATTATATAAACTCACCCCATTTTTATGAGAAATGGCACTCATAAAATAGTAAAACTGCTTTGTACCTGACTGCAGACTTGCAATGAATAACAAAAATATATCAGCCAAGTGCCTAATTCAACACATGGAATACATCGTTTATATATTCCAAATGCCCTTTCAATTACCGACCTTTCGTTAAACACACGCAGTTAACATTTCTACATGTGTATAAGAGAAAAACGGGCTACGTAAATTCGGCCCATGATGTTTTTGAACAAGATGCCATTTTTTGCCCAGTGTAACTGTTTACTAAATCCCCTGTGAAAAGATCCGTTTGCTGTTAGTGTACATGTAAAATGTTCCCACTGGGCGGGGGAGACATTTTTTTTACATGTATTACAAAACGATGTCTAGAGCTCTAATTAGCGTGTCCCTTTTGCATTTTTCATCAGGGCAGGGCAAGATTTTGAAACATGCACCTGTCCTTGTTAGTTCCGGCACGCCCCCCTTCTCCCCGGCCCAATGTCTTAAGACTTGGGCACAGGGTCTGGGGAGATTTTTTCATCGCACCCAGATGCTATAAATAGAAACAATACGGTACTCTGGATTATTTTAAGGTCATTTGGTAATGAAAACACAAAATAGTCCTTTCATTAGACCTGTTGAGAAATCTTTTCACAAATACTGTTATTATTTCAGGTGCTTGGCGTCAAGAGAGAACAGGTGAGAGGGACACCAATATCTCATTGTCACGTCTTGATTGTATCAAACAGGCAGTACAAAGGTAAATTAAACAAATTTCTCACTTAGCAATAAATAAAACCTGGCAATTTTTGTTAACATATTGACCACAGTGGAAGATCCAGAAAATCCATTTGGGGATTGGGGGGGGTGGGCCTAAAGAATAAGATTTTTTTTTTCAATTATAGTTATAATTTTATTTTAATTGCTGAATTCAAGGAAAATGGGTAAAAACACATACCATATATTCCCTATTCCCCCCTCCCCCCCACTCCTCAAATTCTTTAATGTTAAACAAAATAAGAAATACATTTTTTTTTAAATTATAGTAATAATTTTTTTTTAATTGCTGAATTCAGGGAAAATGGGTAAAAACACATACCGTAAATTCCCTATTTAACATCCCCATACCCCATTTTGCAAAATAAAAATGACTTACTCCAGCATAAATCCATGATTGTGCCATAGTATCCAACGTATGCACACACTAGTAAACTGTATTGCACAAAATATTTAACAGTAAAAACATGATTTCAAACTATAGTGAACTCAATAAACTCAAAATTCACAAAATGTAATGCTCCCTAAGGCATTAAATAGGGAAAATACGGTATGTGTTTTTAGCCATTTCTCACACTTTTAAATTGCCATTTTTATGGTAACAATAGCTATAATATAACATAATCAAAGTAATGAAATACTTTTTTGTTTATTCTGTACATTCTACATAGTGATTGTAACGGAACTATTTGACCTGATAATGCATTTTGATATTCTGTACATTCTATACAGTGATTGTAACGGAACTATTTTACCTGATAATGCATTTTGATATTCTGTACATTCTATACAGTGATTGTAACGGAACTAATTTTACCTGATAATACATTTTGATATTCTGTACATTCTATACAGTGATTGTAACGGAACTGTTTTACATTGTATGTTTAGATTGTTGGAGCAACTAAAGATCGAGCAGCCAGAAAAGCGAGTTATGTTGGTGACATTTGGCTCAGATGTCTACATAAATGGAGATGGGTCCCAGAACGTTGATAAATTTTCTGGATCTTCAAAAAAAGACTTTGATTCTCTGATTGAAATGGGTGATGAGGCTACTAAAAAGTACCAGCTGAGGACGCTGGGGGAGGCCTTTGAGTAAGTATTCATTTTATTCCTATTCTTATTCCTCCCTTTTTCATATTTGCTATCTAATGTATCGCTTATAATCACTTTCCGGGCCGTATCTCGGTCCGGTCTATTTTTGTACAGCTTGTTTACAACGAATCTGTGCACACGTGAACATGACATCGGCATAATTATGTTACAAAAATACAAATCTTCACTTTCAGTAAATATATATTAGAAATTTTTTGGTAAAATTTACAAACAAATTTACTTTTTAAAAGGTTGAGTTATACACAACATTCATTTGGCATTGTAGATTCACTAAATAATGTGCAACATCAATACATATCAAAATAAGCAGCAGTTGTCATTGCCAGAGCTCACAGACATGACATTGTGTCATCTGTGTCAAGTTTAGAAAGTCACGTGACATGTTTTACGCTATGACAACTAGACTGTAACTCTGTCTAAAAATCGACCGGTCCCGGATACAAATTTCTAAAATGTCAACATCCAATCAAATAGGGATTTCTTTTTTTTAAATATATAAACAGATAACATTTGAAAGATTTGTTGGTTGATTTTAATAGTAACATAAACAAGGTAAATTATTATTCTGTTACATTGATCATGCTATTATAATAGCACGTGCGCAGAGGTTTTTCTCCCTTAATAGACTGGAAACTAATTACACGAGGATATATAGAGGTTATTAAACAAGTTACAATTTATTATCAAAAATATGTGCCGAGTGAAATAAAAAAAAATTGTCAGGAGCTTTAGTTCATGACAAAGGAAAATTATTTCACAAGAGTGATAAATTTGATAATAAATGGTAACAAGTTTGATGTTCTATATATTACTCAATTTTAATTATTCTATTCTTTAAACTTTCTAATTGCGCAGCAGTTTAGTGAAATGCTATCCTGTAACGTAATGGATGACGTTACGTTGCACTTTTTCTAGTTTTAGTGACATTAATTGCACATTTACAAAATTATAATGAGGTCATATTTAGTACAGGCAAGCATATTGGTTATAACAGCCAGAGTGATCCAATGAAATGCCTTGTTAAACCAATGCGTGATATTACAAAACATTATATCACGTGTTATGAGTGCCCACTGGGGCAATAAATATGTGGTAGTAACAGGTTTCCTCTAAAGAAATATGTCAGAATGACCATATGTTTGACATCCAATAGTCGATGATAAGATTAAAATCAATTGCTCTAGAGGCGTCGTCTAGCTCAAACATTAGCGCGTCAGCCTGTGAACAGGTCAGTCGTCGGATCAATCCTTCTCAGTGGACCCATTTGCAGTTTAGACTATTTTTCATTCCGACCAGTGGTCCACAACTGGTTTATCAAAGGCCGTGGTATGTGCTGTCCTGTCTGTGGGACGGTGCATATAAAAGATC
>JAULBS010022079.1:0-10674 GCA_032355785.1 Symmetromphalus regularis
CTCTCTCTCTCTCTCTCTCTCTCTCTCTCTCTCTCTCTCTCTCTCTCTCTCTCTCTCTCTCTCTCTCTCTCACACAAACACACACACACACACACACACAAACACAGACACACAAATACACACGAATATGTACAACCAAATGGAAAATACGTAGTATAAAAGTCCTTGTTGGTATTTCATCATCATCATCATAATTTATTATTATTATATTATATATATATATATATATATTAATGTTTATCCAAGCTGTGTATGGACCGGAACACTAACACGGGCAAGGGTGCTCGTTAGACTGCGGAATTAAGCGTGGTTTGTTATTTAATTATTTTAGTTATTGTATTGATTCGCATATGACTCGAGTCTAATGAGTGAAAGCGTTGCATCACTGCGCTATCGCGTTACGACGTACCGCCCGTGGTATGGACAAACCTGCGTGATTCGAAGTATTCGATTACCCATTAACGCAACGCTAACCTTAAATAAGACAATCTACGACGTCTTTCGCAGGGGGCTTCTCAAGAGATCTGTTTAATGTTGTTCGATATTGTTGGTTTTCGATAATAATAAAATTATACTTATCCATGGTTGAAATTTACGCCCTCACAAAAAAAACAACCCAAAAAACCAACAACCCAAAAACCCCACCCACCACCAACCAAAGCACAAAACCAAACAAAAACAACAAACAAAAAACAACAACAAAACAAAACACAAACCAAAACAAAGTTAACAACAAAAAACAAAACAAAACCCCCACACTAACCCCCTCAGCCTCAAACAATTAAATAAAAATAAACAAAGGGAATTTCAAGAGATTTCATATTCAACTTTTGCTTAGATTTTTTTCCCTATTTAAAGAAAAGTTTGTTTTATTTAACGATGCCTCTAGAGCACATTGATGTTTATCTTATCATCGGCTTCCAATAAGCAGCATGGGGTCTTTTATATGCACCGTTCCATAGACAGGACAGCACATACCACGGCCTTTGATGAACCAGTTGTGGACCACTAGTTGAAATGGAAAATAACCCAAACTGCAAATGGGTCCATTGAGGATCGATCCGATGACTGACCAGTTCACAGGCGAACACGCTACCTTTTGAGCTACATTATACATCCTGCTCCCCAAATCCATTAACATTATTTATGGTTGGGTTTGCACAAACAGTGCAGTGAATTTTACATATTTAAAACACTTGTAGTTCATAGACTGTGTACAATGTGCTTACCAGAAAGAGAGGTAATGTGTACAAGTTGCATCAAGATTACACTGGCATCCATTAATCACTTACGTTCGATGGTAAGAATGCTGCTAACACTGGCAGATGTTAAATCACTATCACACTTTCACAAAGCTTTTGTAACTGGAATCTTGATGGGGAAATGAATGAGACAAAACTAGCAGGTAAGACATAGGCCAACATGTTTTTTTCTTGTTTTTTTCTTTTGATTATGGATCCACAAAAGTATTTTAGCAGAAACGATTTTTTTTTAATCCTTTTTTGGTCAGGAATATTTTCAATTAACTACATTTACATGTACTTGTTTGCTGAAATGAATGGGAAATTGATAAAATCTCTTGATTTCACATATTTTAAGGCCCATTTAATAAAAAATAAATATTTCTGTTCTAAACCAATCAAGCCTGCCACCTGCAGCATGTATCTGGAAATGGAACCAGTCTATGACCATCTTTTAAATTCAAACACATCGTAACCAATTGTATTTTTATTCCATCCAATACCTTGTGAATTTTGCATCCAAAATCTCTAATAAAAAAACAAATGTGACTTTATATGTGTATACATACATAGTACATGTAGCTCTACCAGTCAATATATTTACCAAATGTCAGTGTTTTAAATGTGAAAATATTTAATTGTTTTTCATCTGATAAATTTATTATTCTTAATTTCCTAAATTTGTTTTAACCATTGTTTTATTTATTATATTGAAGTTCTGATTTTTATTATAGTGGTATGTATTGTTTTGTTTATTATATTTCTATTTCTACTTTATGTACTTAAAATATAAATCAGCTCTTTACACAGATTTATTCTTAAATGTTTTACTTCTAACCAATGTATGACCCCCAATAGCTAATGTTTTTATTTTTTTTATTGTTGTTTTTTGTGCTGGGGTCGTTAAACAAACAAACAAACAAACAAACAATTTCTTGTAATAATATAGTTACATGTACATGAATGACACTTTTGGTTAAAAAATACTCTCTTATTTTCCTCTTTTTTTTTTGTGTTGTAAAGCTAGCTTACTATATTGTAAGTAACATGGTTGGCTATTACACAGCTTTTCCTATTAACATTTCAGTTGATTTTTAATATCAGGAAGCTGAACATGTTTAAAATGAAAGCGTGTTACAATGCCTTGTATCTAAGGTCAGTGAGTGATTTTTTGCTTTGATCTATCCCAACCATATGAAAAGAGAAATAAATATCATAACCAACATGTAGTTAAACACCTGAAGCATTTAACAAAAACCACAAACATTTTCTTAACACACTTTCTGGGAGTTCTATAATGCACAACATCAGTGATCATTTAAATGACGTTATGCTACATGTTCAGAATGTCGACTTCATTCTCCAGAATCTGGTATTAATTCCACACCAAAAACAATGATGTGGTGCACAAGCCAACTTCAAAGCTGACACTAAACAGCAGCCCATCAAAGACCAAGTTCTTTATCCCAACAGAAAGTATGTAAGATCACATGCTGGTGAATTCTCACATGCTAACACATATACGTCTGCTTACCACTGGTACATACATGTACATGTAATTTCCCATTGCAGAAAAAGTTGTAATTACAAATAATAACAGTCCTATTTGTAACAAAAGTCCTAGTAAAAACAATAACTGAATAAGTCCTAATTTAACATGTAACTTCCATGCACAGAAAAAGTCGAAAGTACAAATAATAACAGTCCTATTTGTAACAACAGTCCTAATAAAAACAATAAGTTCTAGTTTAACATGTAACTTCCATTCACAGAAAAAGTCATAAGTACAAATAATAACAGTCTTATTTGTAACAACAGTCCTAGTAAAAATAATAAGTCCTAGTTTAAAATGTAAATTCCATTTGTAGAAAGTCGTAAGTACATATAATAACAGTCCTATTTGTATCAAGTCCTAGTAAAAACAAAAAATCATAGTTTATCATGTACATGTAACTTCCACTCACAGAAAAAGTGGTAAGTACAAATAATAACAGTCCTATTTGTAACAACAGTCCTAGTAAAAACAGTAAGTCCTAGTTTAACATGTAACTTCCATTCACAGAAAAAGTTGTAAGTACAAATAATAACAGTCCTATTTGTAACAACAGTCCTAGTAAAAATAATTAGTCCTAGTTTAACATATAACTTCCATTCGTAGAAAAAGTCGTAAGTAACAGTCCTATTTGTAACAAAAGTCCTAGTAAAAACAGTAAGTCCTAGTTTAAAATGTAAATTCCATTTGTAGAAAGTCATAAGTACAAATAATAACAGTCCTATTTGCAACAACAGTCCTAGTAAAAACAATAAGTTCTAGTTTAACATGTAACTTCCATTCGCAGAAAAAGTCGTAAGTACAAATAATAATAGTCCTATTTGTAACAACAGTCCTAGCAAAAATTATAAGTCCTAGTTTAACATGTAACTTCCATTCGTAGAAAAAGTTGTATGTAACAGTCCTATTTGTAACAACAGTCCTAGTAAAAATAATAAGTCCTAGTTTAAAAGGAAAATTCCATTTGTAGAAAAAGTCGTAAGTACAAATAATAACAGTCCTATTTGTAACAAGTCATAGTAAAAACAAAAACTCATAGTTTAACATGTACATGTAACTTCCATTCACAGAAAAAGTGGTAAGTACAAATAATAACAGTCCTATTTGTAACAACAGTCCTAGTAAAACCAGTAAGTCCTAGTTTAACATGTAACTTCCATTCGTAGAAAAAGTTGTAACAGTCCTATTTGTAACAAAAGTCCTAGTAAAAACAATAAGTCCTAGTTTAACATGTAACTTCCATTCACAGAAAAAGCCGTAAGTACAAATAATAACAGTCGTATTTGTAACAACAATCCTAGTAAAAACAAAAACTCCCAATTTAACATGTAATTTTCATTCGCAGAAAAAGTTGTAAGTACAAATAGTAACTGTCCTATTTGTAACAACAGTCTTGGTAAAAACAATAAGTTCTAGTTTAACATGTAACTTCCATTCACAGAAAATGTTGTAAGTACAAATAATAAACAGTCTTATGTATCTTGTACAGAATGTATTTTCAGCTACTATACAAGTATTTGGAGAACCACAAACACAATGGATGTGCCAAAATAAATAATGTAAGAAGGAAATGGTATGAAAGTCTGTAATAACTAGAATGTGCTGCAGTCAATAGTAAGGTCATGTATGCAGAAGAAAGTAAGAAAGGAAAATTTGCTTAATAACAAAACATGCACAAAGTTTAATCATAAACATGTATTGACTTTATGCCTCGAGTCCAGTTCCTAGTCTAAAAGCAAATATTTGAGTTTCCAGGAACCAAATACTACCTAAAAAATATTTTAATAATGTTTCTTCATTTTTTTTTTTCTTAAATTTGCTAACCATTGTTTTTTTCTATTATGTTTCTGGAAAAACACATTTTAATTTTATTTTTAGTTCTTAAAACCACAGAACCAAGAACAAATTCTGGTCACCTCAGCTGAAGGACAAAATGTATCCAAAAAAAGAACAAAAAGAGAAGCAAAACAAGCACTATTATGTTGTCATTTGATCCTGGAAGGAAATAAATAACAATAACTGGAAGTTGTTGAACTCTGGGGAAGGAATATGGGCAGAGTGGAGGCAGAGTGGGATGAAAATTTCAATTAGTCAGATAAGCATGATTAGATTAGCAGAAGCCATGGCCTCGGTATTATCTACACAATCAAGTAGGAAGTAACAACTCTATGAGTGACTACTTGGAGCCAGCAGTCTGGGCAGACCCAGGAACAATGATCTTGTCAGTGTGCCAAGTCTTCTCCTCTTTACACTTGCTAGTGACACCACCACGCTCTTGACACTTGCTTCTTAAATGTTTATCTTCATCTTTCCAGTATACAAGTGCATAAAATATATATTTTTTTAATCTTTCAATATACGAGTGCATAAATCATATTCAAAAACATCTTTCAGTATACAAGTGCCTATATATATTCAAAAAACCCTCATTTGTCCACAACTTGTATATCAAAGGCCATGGTACAGTAATCTGTAATACATTCATAAAATATATGTATATACTAAACATATTCTTTAAATTCATATTCTTCCTGTAATATCATTTGTCTACAACACGTATATTATATACTGTGGTACCAGTATGTACTGCTCTGTCTGTAATACAATTTCATAAAATATACTCAAAAAATATATATAAATTGATAGTCTGCATAGTACCCTCAGTTGTATATCACAGGCTGTGGTACAGTATGCACTGTCCTGTCTGTTATATGAGTACATAAAATGTACTAAAAAAAATGCTTTAAATTTCTAGTCTGTGAATACCCTCATTTGTCCACAAGTTGTATATCATACCGGTAGGCTGTGGTACATGTACTTTTTTACATACTGGTCTACATGTATCTCTGAAAAAGTGTCAGCACTGTGGGTTTCTGTAAATCATATGTCACAGTTATCATAATTACACCTGCTGAATAAGCAATGTGCTAGCTGTTGTTTCCTTTGTGTACAACGTTTTTAATCTTGAAGTAATCTGATAATTGATGTCATTATTTCTTGTTAACTTGTGTTTTTGTATTTCAAGAACAAGAACTTTATTACTCTCAGGCCATTGTACAATGGCATATGAGGAATATGTACAATATTTTCATAATGACAAGATGGGGTTTGCAGGAGATACAATAAAAAAATATATAAAAAAATTAAACAATGTTTCATTACAGTACAAAATTACTACCAAATATATAAAATAGCCACACATCCGTATACAGACATAAAAATGTTTACATATGTGTAAATAATAATAGGCATTGTATTAATCTATGATTAAAAGCATTTATCTGTGATTTCTTTCATTAATTTAAATAATTTCTTTAGAATATTTATTTTGTTTAGCGTCATCAGTTGTTTAAATATTAATATGTTGTGTTTTTGTATTTCAACAGCAGTGTACTGTTGTTTTGTTAATTTATGCTGGTTGTAATGTGTTGTTAGATAACCAATGTTATACCGGTTTCAATTATACCAACTTTAAAAGTAACACTTTAATGTTAATAGTGTGTTTAAAATTCTAAATTTCCACTGTAACATGTATACATGTATGTCTATTAAATTACCATTACTATTAAAGGACAAAATCAGTTATATCATCAGACCAGTATGGTACAGTACATTTGTGTGTGTGTGTGTGTATATAAAGAACAGGTCCATTTCATTTCATGTTTTCAATAATAATAAGAATAATGGCAATAGTCAGATCAGTGCAGTATCAAGAACAGTTTCATTTTATGTCATGTCTTGAAGGTCAACAATAATACTGGTAATATTCAGGTAATAGATAGTCTGGCCAGTATAGGACCAAGAACAGTTCCATTTTATGTCATGTCTTGAAGGACAACAATAATACTGGTAATATTCAGGCAATAGTTAAATACTTGGACCAGCAAGGTACCAAGAACTGTTCCATTTTATGTCATGTCTTGAAGGACAACAATAATACTGGTAATATTCAGGTAATAGATAATCTGACCAGTATAGGACCAAGAACAGTTCCATTTTATGTCATGTCTTGAAGGACAACAATAATACTGGTAATATTCAGGTAATAGATAGTCTGACCAGTATAGGACCAAGAACAGTTCCATTTTATATCATGTCTTGAAGGACAACAATAATACTGGTAATATTCAGGTAATAGTAGTCTGACCAGTATAGGACCAAGAACAGTTCCATTTTATTCATGTCTTGAAGGACAACAATAATACTGGTAATATTCAGGTAATAGGTAGTCTGACCAGTATAGGACCAAGAACAGTTCCATTTTATGTCATGTCTTGAAAGACAATAATAATACTGGTAATATTCAGGTAATAGGTAGTCTGACCAGTATAGGACCAAGAATAGTTCCATTTCATGTCATGTCTTGAAGAATGATAACAATACTGATAATGCTGGGGAGAATAAAGAGAAAAACAGAAAATTCAGAAATCAATACCACGACCGGCAGAGAAAGGTTACATCTCGTATCTGTTATAACACTTAACAGGACAGTTTCATCTTATATAAATCTATTGCTACATAGATATCTACATACTGTTAATGGATGAAACATGTTTACATATTGTAAGGTTATGTATCTGAAATATACCCACCATTAAATGTAGATGCATTAACTTGTCAGACACTGTTTCTGTAATCAGAATAGTGTAGTAACATGAAAACACTCTCGATATCTAGGTATCTGTTGCATATATTATAAAGTAACAAATAATAACCCTTTACCATCCTTAGTATTCAATGTCAACAATTTCATGAAAATATAACCATCATAACAGAGTAATATTTATATTTTTAATTATTTATCTGAAATATTAAATGTAATATAGCAAGTAACTATAGCTTCTCAGAAACAGAATTAAATACCAAAACTTAATACTAACCTAAAACATAAAAGTTGAAACAGTGATTCAGGTTTGTTGATTGCAATTAAATGACATAAAAATTTGCCATATTGTGTAAAGAAAGAATCTGTTTAACACAGATGGAACATACATGAACATGTATGACTGGTTAAATTTTTTTTATAAAAAGAGAAGTTTGTTTTATTTAACGACATCTCTAGAGCACATTGAATTTGATCTTATCATCGGCTATTGGACTTCTATCATATGATCATTCTGACATATTTTTAGAGAAAACCCACTGCCACCACATAGGCTACTCTTTCTTATAAGCTGCCAGGGGTCTTTTATATGCACTGTCCCACAGACAGAACAGCCCATACCATGGCCTTTAATGAAACAGTTGTGGACCACTGGTTAGAATGGAAAATAGAATAAATTTTTTTTATAAAAATATCTACCAAGTGATTTTTAGTCTTCTTGCACCTCAGGCAGACTTTACAAATTAACGTTTTGTGTCTATGCAGCATGCTCAAATAATCCACATCAAAATTATACTAAGTGACAATGTTACTAGTATGCACCACACTATCACATTCATGACATCACTAAAATATAGGCACACTGTGTCAACATGTCACAAAAAATGTATCTTGTTTCTTATAAAAGTAAAATAAGAACATGGCAATATTATGCCAGGCATGGTACTAACCAAAAATGGGTTTCTCGGAATGATGTCGCTACTCATGATGAAAAGTAGAATAGGTTTTACATGACTATGCACAAGCTACCACACACTTCCACTTCCTCTCCCTTAGCCTTTGCTGCAGTCAGGACAAAATTGGTAGCTAGACTGGGTTTTGTGCTTCATGTTAAATCCAGTGAGAACATTTGGAATCAGTGAAATTGCTATGTAGTGACTGCATACACTAGGCTGTTCTGAACGTAAGGCTGATGCACTGACATCACACATATTCAGGTATAGAGAATATAAAAGGCAAGGATTTTTTTCTGGGTTTTTATTTTTATAATTATTTTTTTTCTTCACTTTTCATGGAATTCTGCAATTTTGCAGAGAAGTACCATAGCTCTTAGCTGATTCATGCCAAAGATGGGGTTATCTTGATTTTCTTAAGACAATATTCTATCAAGGGACAAGCACAAAAATCAATGGTGCATATTAAATTGAAATTGAAGTGTACAGATTTACATATAAAATGGATTAATGTATTTACAAGGTATTAATTAAAAATATATAAAAATTTAAACAAAAATGTCTTTGTACATAAAAATGCATTTTCCATGTACAAAATTAAGAAATGGAACTTCTTTTTGTAAGAAAATAGTCATACTGCATGACGTCACGTCAGAACAAGCATTGTGTTAAACTCGTAATGGCCGTATAATAGCAGCTCTTTCCACGGAATAAGTTAATTGTTATTATGTCTTTGTTTGAGAGAAATCGCATTTCTATGAATGCAAACGTTATTATATTTGTATTACAGTTCTTGTTGAAAAAATAAAATAATCCAAATTAAACCAGAAATGTGTAATCGCTGACTTTAAAAACTGTCATCTGAATGAAGTTATGCAACCGTGTCCATTGACCTACAGCTCCCGCACGAACATCAGCTATATAACTTTGTTATTGTTCGAGTTATTGTTCGCTGCTTTCTCGCGCATCAGTCTTATTCATGCGTGTGAGAAAGAATCCGTGTTTGTAATGTTCGTTAATCCTAAATCCATGTACGTATTAAACATTTTATTGCACCATTCTTATTCCTGAAAAACATTAAACCATTTTATATGCTGCTCTGTAGACTTCAGCATTCCTTTAAATTGAGCATCATATCGATTTTCAGAAGTTTGATTCCTAAAGTGACACTGTTGTCGTAACATAATGTTTTACCGTTACCCTCGTAACAGTTTACATGCTAAAGAAACAAATAAACACTATATCAATCACAATTACTTGAATATTAACTGTGTATCTCATCTAGAAAAGTGACAATACCTTTCATTGTCCAGCATATTCACCAAATTTGAACATTGAATACATTTGCGATGAATGGGAATGAAGCATATACAAACAATTACCACTGTCAACAAGCAAGAAAACATTTCAGACGTTTTTCTTTGAGATACGAAGCAACAAAATATCGCATGTTTACCATGTTATCTTCAGAGCTTGTACTAGTGCGTACGTGTCATTTAGGGGAAGCTGCAGGGTACCCAGGTATCAGCAGTTGTATTGTGCTCAATATATCCCAATTTCTTTTCATCTCTAAATATCAGCTTGATGTAATGCAAATTTAATTAATTGATCTCACGTCTAAAAAGTGTAAACTTTATTCTTTGGTTGAGTATATTACAGCTACTATTATTAATACTACCACTACTACTAGTGCTGGTAGTAGTACTATCACAACTATTATAGGTACTGCTAGAACTATACTAGTACTACTACTTCTACTACTACTACTACCACAACTACTATAACTACTACTACTACTACCACAACTACTATAACTACTACTACTACTGCAACTACTATAACTACTACTACTACCACAACTACTATAGGTACTGCTAGAACTATACTAGTACTACCACTACTACTACTACTACCGCAACTACTATAACTACTACTACTACCACAACTACTATAACTACTACTACTACTGCAACTACTATAACTACTACTACTACTGCAACTACTATAACTACTACTACTACTACTGCAACTACTATTACTACTACTACTACCACAACTACTATAACTACTACTACCACAACTACTATTACTACTACCACAACTACTATAACTACTACTACTACTGCAACTACTATAACTACTACTACTACCACAACTACTATAACTTCTACTACCACAACTACTATTACTATTACTACTACCGCAACTACTATTACTACTACTACTACCACAACTACTATAACTACTACTACCACAACTACTATTACTACTACTACTACCACAACTACTATAACTACTACTACTACTGCAACTACTATAACTACT
>JAULBS010022090.1:0-10674 GCA_032355785.1 Symmetromphalus regularis
TGGTCTATAATGTTGGGAGGAGGAGGGGGGGGGGGGGGCCGGAGGGGCAGCGGGATGGTTCGTCCCCCCTCTTTTTGGACAAGTCTATGTTCCGTCCCCCCCCCCAACTTTCAGGAACTGATTTTCGCCCTGGTACGTTGAATAATTTCTGCCCAATTCTTTTGTGTGTATTTCATATTCAATAAAATATATTTCAATCAAATAAATGGTAAATTATAACACATATTGTCGGGTGAGAGTTCCTATGTTGACCGGGGCGTGCTGGGGGGGGGGGCAGGGGCGGGGCTAGTGGGTCAAGTAACTCTTTGTCCACCATTATGTATTTTGCTCATTATAATTATTATAACTTACCTTCGACTCCCGTCTTTCAACATTAAATTTCAAACTGTATTTGACCCCCTCTTTCAAATGTACTGGATCCGCCCCTGTATAAAGCAGACTTCTGCTAAATGAGTAACCCTGAACCACGTGAGGTGTCTGTATAAAGAAATGTTAACTATTGCCCAAAACGTTTGCTTTAAGTGTCAGTACGGACTATCTTCCAAGAGCTATTTCGTTACCATGGCGACCGCCCGGTACAGATATACATAGCCCGCACTTATCACGTTGCATTTGGTTTAATGTATTTCTGTACCTGCGTATACTGGGATAAACAATTTAGGGAACACTTGTTAAAAGTGACGTAGTATGTACAATTAAAAGCCTACAATTATCAAATTGCATTGCGTTAGAGTAGTCCTTCATTTGGGTATACTGGGATAAACAATTTAGGGGGCAATTACTATATAATGCATAATCTGTAGAGTTTAATATATTACCATTATCAAGGTGCATTGAGTTAGTGTGTTCTTGTAACTGTGCATACTGGAATAAACAATTTAGGAAATGCTTCCTAAATGGGACATAATATGTACATTTTAAAAGTCTACAATTACCTAATTGTATAGTGTATTTCTTCACCTGTGTATACTGCTGAAAACAATTCATGAAAAACTTATTAAACTTGACTTATTATGTAAATGTCAATATATTATTTTTAATTCTTCCCTCAGTGATTACTCATAACTTGGAAAACTTATTTCATTCGGGATTTAAATTTGATAATAAATGGCAACTCGTTTAATAACCTTTATTTAGCTTGCGGTTTTCAGATCATTTATCAGTCACAACGATTGTAGTTCAGTATACTTGTATTCAACTCTTAATGTTATCAACAGTTTGAAGGGTGAGGGTATGTCCAAAACTCCACACCCAACTAAATTCCCGATCACAGGTCTAAAACATATTTCCTTTCAGTATTTTTTTAAAAATTATTTAAAAACGTCAAATACTACAACATAAATATAATTATTTTCATAATTTAATAACTGTATATAGGTATGCATTATGATACGCTGAATATTTATTTACTTGTAGATGCCCACACAACATTCATGCTTTTTGATAAGAAAGGAAATGGCGAGGTCTCAACAAAAGAATTAGCATCTGTTTTCAAAGGTTTAGGACTTCAGGTAGAGGATGGTAAACTCAAGGAGTGGGCAGATGAAGCAGATGAGGAAGGTAAGCTAAAACTCAACCTAATTTAACTTTATATATCTTTGTGTGTGTGCGTTCGCGTACTTGTGTGTGTGTGTGCGCGCACGTGTGTTCGTGTGTGTGCGCACGTGTGTGTGTATGTGTGTCTCTTTCTCTGTGTGTGTGTCTGCGTCTGTGTGTGTGTGTGTGTGTGTATGTGTGTGTGTGTGAAATCCTTTCTTTTAACACGAACAAACATTTGTACACAAAACGTTATATCTTAGACTTGTTTTAAAAAACAAACACTTTATAAATTTAGTTTGGTTTGATGATTTGTTTGATATTTAAAAAATAATAATAATAATAAAATGAAAAGAAATAAAACCCATCTACATAACAATCACAACTAAAACCACAACAGCAATCAATTTTTATCTATGTGGTATCAACAGAATTACGGAAGCCTTTTGATCGTCTATATTATATAACTGAAAAAATGCTTTCATGAACTCTGTGTGCAATTTGTGAAGACATACAAGCGATCTTGCGCTAGAATCTATACTTCATTATGTATATTAATTTTGTATTCCATGGTTTGAAATACTACCATTTCATTACTTGGTCCTTCACAAATAATGAGCAGATTAAAATGTGCCATCTGTTTTAATATGATACATCTTTCTGGCATTATGTTCTACTGGAATATTTGTCTAAGGATATACATATACGTCCTTTGGATCTTTAATTCTGGGAATGCAATTACTGCTCCAGTGTTAATAATGAACAAAGAATATTTTTTTTCAATTTTAAATTACATTCCACTCATTTCACTAATAATATCACTGAGAGCATCTGTCTTTCAGCCACTGGTCACATCTCTTGGGACCAATTCAAGCCAATCTTCGAACTGAAGCTTCGTGAGGACGAAGATGAGCGAGAGTTGCGCGAGGCATTCCGAGTGCTCGACAAGAACAGCAAGGGCGTCATCGGAGTCGACGATCTGAGGTGGATATTGAGGAGTCTCGGTGACGACCTCACTGACGAAGAGATCGAGGACATGATCATGGAGACAGACACAGACGGCAGCGGCACCGTCGACTATGAAGGTTTGTAGTTTGATATTTTTTCTTCTTTTTATTGCCTCAGAGATCTCTTTATTGATAATGTTAGGATTAGGGTTAATTTCTGTCCTGGACAGACAGCACAGAAAGCTGTTTTGTGCCCATGACAGCATGTTTGAACCATAATTGGATATAAGCATGAAAATGAATACAAAAAATTAATAATAATCAATACCAGTGGTTTGCTAGATTTCTGCAGTTGTTATGTATTAATAATAATAGACATTGTTTATAAATTTATATTTTACGTCAGTGTTTGTTTACTTATTGATATGGAGTGATATGGGTATAAAGTAGAGTATGACGTGATGTACAATGCAGTATGTCGTGATGTATCATGTGATACATTGTATACGTGATTATACTGTTTGTGTTCATTATGACGTTATGATCTTCAGCGGACCCAGTTAACGAATTCCTCGTTTCAGCCATTTGTCCACAAATAGTTTAACAAAGGTTGTGGTATATATGGGGAAACGCGTATAAAAGGACCCCTTGCTGATAAAGCGTATCCTGTATGGCGGTAGTGGGTTTCCTTAAAAGACCATGAGTCACAAACATAGTGTGTTTAACGCCTAATAAATAATGTGCTCTGTTGTCGTTAAACAAACTTTATTTTTCTAAATGTGACAGAGATATTGAAGTGGAATCATGTGAAGTGCTTTACATTTGCATATAAATTACCTTTGAATATATAATTGCATAATGAAATACATTGGTTTATTGTTGCATTATCAAAGAAGCTATGAACTACGTATTCCTCTTTTTGCAGAGTTCAAAAATTTGATGACATCATGAACGTGTTTTCTTCGATGGGTTCCAGTCTTCTTTGCCTCAATCATTCGCGTCTCGTGCCAACAGCCAATCAGATTGTTAGCTGAAGAACGAGCTGTATCGTTATGACTGTTGTTATGGCAACTCAACAAGCCGGATCCATACACACTTCAAATCCTGCCAATCGTCTTTTTCTGGAGCCCTGTTTTACTGTGATGTCATCGTGCTGTGACGTCATACTTGTTTCGTTAATGATAACAGCGTCCGCCATGTTTGTTTCGTCTTCCTGTGCTCCGTCTGCGTCCTGTACATCTCTACACATGCGCACTAAGTGCACGGTCAGCGCTTGGTGCACTTGTGTGTTGTTCTTTAACATCTGTATATATTAATCTACTAATCTCATTGTCTTGGCTGTGAAATGCTTAAAATAATTTCTTGTTCGGTCGTTTAAAGAATTCTCTAAATTGATGATGGGTTGAAAATCTATAGAGCTGCACAAATGTACAATTAGTGCTGCGCATTCTACCAAGGATGGAGATAATTAGCATGCATAACGTTATATATTTGGTTGAAGAGTTTAATAATGTTAGGTTGTATTCATTAGCATTTAACTATTTAAAACGGTCGTATTTTATTTATTTATTGCCTAATTTATTTCACTAACTACAACAGTCATTACGCAGTATGTATATATATATTGAAGTTTGTGAAAATTGCAAAAAGTTTTACAAATGAGAAAAGCATTTTACTCTTGAAATTAAATGTAAGTTTGGATAGATGTCAAATATCTGTGACACATTCACAAGGATTGCTATGCCCTAGATCACATATACTTCCTATATCTGAAGATTGTATGTGTTTCCACTTTGTTGCACAATTCCACTACCCTTTAAGTTCTCTGTTACATTCACACTCACTAACTGAGGGAAGTAGTTGCTCAAATTTAATCACATTCAAAAATAAGCATTTATTAAACTCTTTGGATTTGGGTCTGAAATACTGGAGAACGATATTAAAGCGAGTTTGATGTTTTGGGGTATTTTTATTATTGAGTTCCCAGCCTCACCCATTTTATCACCTGTAGTTAGAAGTTTTAAAACCTTAAGTGCATTACCAATATATATGGTATGGACTGTGATTAGTGCCTGTGTATGGAATAGACACTTGATCGCTCAAATTGTGCCATTATCTCTTTAATTTCAACTACTTATTTCATTGTAAATGAATGGAATCTATTTTGTACAAAAGATTTTAATTTTTTCCATTCAAACCAACGTGTTTAATGTGTGCATATTTGCAACAAAAATAAATTTTATCCTTATGATGAACTTTGTTTCCTTATTGTATTTATCTGGTTTGTAAACCTTCATTTGTAATGAGATATGTGCAGTATGGCAGAGTGAAATTGTACATTTTCAACAAACATTATATTTACGTAAATGATTCTATATCATACAGTTATAAAACCAAATATCTAATTCCTATTGTCCTATTACATTAGTAACAACGCTGAAGGAGGTGTCACGTATGTATTTCGAGTCACGTGTCGGGTATTCCCCCATTGGCTGTATTTTTAAAACGTTTGAATATTCTTATAGCTGCAAAACATTTCTTGAAATCTGAAGAATTCACATTTTTAAATGTGAAGAAAAAAATCGACCGACTCAACATAGAATTCTCTATACCATGGTTCAGTTAGAACGTCTTGCGTGATATGAAAGCGAGTTCTTGTATCACAAATGCATGTAAGTTTCATTAGTAATCAACATTTAGAGCACAAATACCCTTAAATACCGCGAGAGTATGCCTTTAAGAGAAATGCCATTAATATTAGCTATTGTAATGCATTTTAAAATAATGCAGTAACAACCTTAATGACAATTTTTTGTTTTGTATAATTATATCCGTACATCCATTGTGTTTCTAGCTGACCCATTGTTTGTGAGAGGTCTTTAATAATTAATTACTGTTTACTGACAAAGAACAATTTTAAACTTAAGTTTCTTACCTAAAATATACGATCTGAATCAATAAGTATCTTTGTTAATATTTTAACAACTTCCCATGAAAATAATGAAATGACGTAACGTCACAATGTCTCTATAATTTTAAATTATAAAGACTTGCAGTATGTCAACCGCAGCGGTTATTATGTTTCAAATATACAGTTTTCACGACACATGGTCTACAATAGAAAACTACTGCTGCAACACAAGACTACTGTGTTTCACTTAGCACCAAAATTAATGGGTGTTTTATAAGATATTTGCTGTTCAATATAGACAGGACAACACCAAACCCAACCTTGAAATATACAAGGCGAGGCAGGCTTTTCGAAGGGGGGGGGGGTCCAAATGTGATGGGTAATGGTTAATTTTCATGTCCCACTCATAAAATGTAAAACAAAATCAAGAAAAGGGGTGGGGGTCCGGACCCCTGGACGCCCCCTGGGTCCGTTACTGCGTGGATAACTGGAATATTTAATAATCCACCGAATCCACTAACAAGAATCGATCTAGTGAACCTCTGCAAGCAGTCTTCCTACCACAGACATACATGTAAGTATCCTTACAGAATGAACAAGAAACCATGTTCTTCAATCATGAACGATGTGTAACATGATATTAGGAATGAGATATTTGGCCTTGGAATCCACATAAGACGGGAAGATGGAACGTACATATAAACACGAATAAACCTCAGATAATTAAAAACTATTTTCGTCTTACAATAAGTGGACCATTATAGATGTGAAGGGAGATAACTACAATGAATCGTTTATTTAAATAAGTGAGATTATTCCCCCTAAATATCTCCTTACAGAACGTATGGATCGTCAGATAGCAAGAACTATTTTGGATTTGGAATAGTTCGGCTATTGTAAACGTAAAGTGACATTATTGGAGTAGAGTGGTTTCTTTTAAATAGTTTTTATCTCCTGAAATTGCTTGTCGAAATACATTATCTTTCTGTCAACTCTCATCTTCAAATAAATGAAGAAAAAATATCCTAAGAGAACAAATCCATTCAACATTTACTTATGATGAATATGGTTCTTTTTACGTGGCCATAGCGTCGAATATTGCAAGGTGTATCATCAGCAAAACATGCCCTATTCGTGAGACCACAACATCTGCCTTAGAAAAAAAAAAAAAAACCTTGGTTTCAAAGAAGATGAGCAATTTTCGTGAATATAACAGAAAATCGTTTTTTATTATTAGTTCCCTTCTCTTTTGACTCATTCTCACGAACAGGTGCCAATTGAAGTCAGACAAAATTAATTGTTCATCTATTCACCATGCTGTAATAGTTTGCAGTGTTGAATAGTGTAATATATTGGCTCCATATACCGAAATTATTATAGTGAGATATATGTATGCACCTCTATGGCAAAATTATTATGAATTTTATAACATTGGTGTGAATGTATCATTTTCTGCATGTATTTTAAGGTTCGTCCAAAAAAAAATGTCCGACTGTAGCATGTCAGGGTTGGTCGTGAATCTATATGGTGATAATGTTAAACTATAGGATACGATATATTCTAAAACAGGTATGCCTGTAAATTAGATTTATAAATTTCTGTTTTCAAAATTGGAAATTGACCGCAGCTCTAATAAACAATTGTATATTTAAACAGCATATCACTTCCTAAGTGTAATACTTTATGAAGCAACTGCTTATTTTATACAGTATTTAGTTTGTTATTAGATTTGTTTCACTTTAGTAGCATTTTAAATTTGGACTCGTACATTTTAGGAATTTAGCAACATGCTGACATTCTAGTCATAATCGACAGTTGTCTACAGAAATAAGGAAATAAAAGCTATTTCATAAAATTGATATCACGAGCACTAAAACGTTTGACGACACACACATATTTACACCCATGTCATATTTGGTCATTAGCTACTTGTTAATTATACCTTCTACGATGCTAAAAGGTTTCTTAAAATGCTACCATAGGTCATCTCTTACCACTGTGAACAAAGAAATATCATGTCTTTGGTGATGGAAACCTCGGCGACACCGTTTGGCACCCTTTCGCGAGAATGAGTCTCTTGAGGGCTTGAGGGAACATGATGTAGCTCAAACGGTAGTGTCCAGCCTGTGAATCGGTCGGTCGTCGGATCGATCCTTCTCAGCGGACCAATTTGCAGTTAGGGCTATTTTCCGTTCCAACCAGTGGTCCACAACTGGTTCATCACAGTCCATGGTATGTGCTGTCCTGTGTGTGGGACGGTGCATATGAAAGCCCCCTAGCTGCTTATCGGAAAGATATTAACCCATGTGGCATCAGCGGGTTTCCTCTAAATAAACATGCCAGAATGACCATATGATTGACGTTTAATAACTATGATAAGATAAAAATAAATGTGATCTAGAGGCGTCGTTAAATAAAACAAACTTAGCTTTTACTTTTGAAGGTTTTGTTTCCTTTCTGTTACCGAGATTTAATCTTCCTGTTCATGGTTAACGATGCCATTCGAGAAATACGATCATATTCGATTTGAATTATGATGTATATGTATTATGATTTACGAAAAATAACGAAATTTTGTAAAAACTAAGATCATTTCTTACTTAATTTTGTACTAAACCGCCAGGGAATCCAATAAAATTGCATCTTTCCACCTGTTTGGATAATAGCCGTGATACAAAAAACACAGGATTTGCATGAACTATTTTAGCGCGCTGTTATTGAAACCTGTGCACATGAAACACATAAATATCCTATAATTTAACCAAGACTGAGTAACACGTGGGATATCGAAATTATCTCATGCTATTATATATTTGTTTCTCGTTGACTGGGTAACACGTGGGATATCGAAATTATCTCATGCTATTATATATTTGTTTCTCGTTGACTGGGTAACACGTGTGATATCGAAATGACCTCATGCTATGATATACGTCGCCTGATTAGGTTTCTACTTGAAAACGAATATTTATGGAACCGATACGTCAGAGGTGTCAGATGGAATCAACCAGACCGAATATCTCACTCGTTATCGACATGAACTGGCATTTTTGTTCAATTCTCACAATAGAAACTACGCAGATTATCAAATATAGTGTATAGTGTAGTGTAGTGTAGTGTAGTGTAGTGTAGTGTAGTGAAGTATAGTATAGTGTAGTGTAGTGTAGTGTATGCTTGATATTTGGCGTTTAATACATTTAGGATATTTATATTTTTAGCATGGTAACATGAACACTGACTTGGAGTCCTTTTATGTTGAATCTACCTGTTGTTTTTTTCCATTTAGTTATTTTCCATTGTTTCAAATTGGATCTTTGATATTTAATTATATTTACCTCTCTCATTATTTTAGTATTATATGCCTTGATTCAATGGGTTTCCTTTTCCTGTTACAATGAGGTATTTCCCTTATTCTTATTTTACTAGATTTAAATCCTTTGTTTTAATGCTTTTCTCTGATATTTAATTATATTTACCTTTCTTTTTTCCTCTGGTATAATTTCCGTTGTAACACAGGATTGGTTTTTGTCTTATACCGAATTATCTCCCTTTGTTTTACTTTAAATGCCTACCTTATTTAAAAAAATATAAGGATTTTATTTCAATTTATCTCTCTTCTTTGGTATTACATTCCTTGTTTTTCAAAATTCGTCGCCTTGTTCCACTGGATCTGGTCTTTTACTTCTTAGCAATTATGTGGTTGTTTTAGCCTCTCATAGCTCAATCTTTGAAACAATTTTCTGTATACAAATAAATGTTCATGGGCATGGGTCCAGGATAGTGAATACGGGAAGTTACCACCTGACAGTGGCTCTTCACCTGTACTTTGGCATAGTCAGACATGCACTGGTAACATGAACATTCATTTTGAGTCCCTTTTATCTGCCACTTGTCCGCTTTACTTAAGGATATAGTTTTAATAGAGAACAAAATTAACAATAGTTAATCAACTCCTAATTCAAATAGAATATGTTGATATACACACATGTAGGTAAAAAATAGTTCAGGTAGTCAAGGTTACTAACTGTAGTCAAGGTTACTAACTGACAGATTCGGAGGTAAATCGCAACATGCAAATCACATGCATTTCATTACATGTTCTTGACTTTCCTCAGTAGTTAATTAAACAAGTTTATTTGGAACCAAATATTGCTTGGCTTTCACTTAATTAATATGGCAAACTATAACCACATCAACAAGGTTTCACAAGAAACGTGAACCGAACGTTTGGATGATGAGAACTAACAAATACTAACGTTGTATCTTAGTAAGACCATGTAACCTTGTAAGAAGTTGATTACACACGTATTGTGATAGCGAATAAAGATTATCAACGTACTGTCATTATAAAATAGATAAGAACAAAAGTTGACAAAAGTACTAATAAATCAGTCACTTTAAATATATGACATTATCAAAAAAGGCTTCTTTATTTTATAATTTGATTTACGGATTCTACGATCCTAAACATATTGAAAGTGAAATCAAAATACTTTGATTTTGGAAAAGAGGGGTTTGGGGTGTAATTTTATTTTATTATTATTAATTTTTTTTATCTCTGACCTTGCATAAACAAAGGATAAATAGATAAAAATTCCAAATTTAATATAGATATATGATGTAATAATAGGTTTTTGTTTCTTTTTATTTATTTATTTATTATTATTATTTTATTTTTTTACGAACGTACTAGAACACATTGATTTATTAACCATCATCTATTAAATGCCAACCATCTGGTAATTTCTACACGTAGTCCGTATCATCTAGCCCCCGATGGGTTTTGTACCAGTCTTCAGCTTCAGAATTTCGTGTAATAATAATAATAATAATAATATTATGGGTACATTCTGAATATTTTGTTGTTAATATTTTTTCTTACGCAACATTCAGAACGCAAATAAGCATGACGTTACCAAACACTAATTATCTGAGTAATCCTTAAGATTCCTTATGTATGTCATGCCAGTGCAAACCGAAAGATGTGGAGCATATTAAATATGAACGGCCAAGGGTGTATTAGTTTATTTGCCTTAACAGATACTATTTCATAAATATTTACGATTCATGAATAAGCATGTCGGTTAATTTTTTCCAGCATTGTCTATGTCCTAAATTGGTATCTCGAATGTTATTAGGTTAAATCACAAATAGATACCCACACACAGATTTATTATCCAGCATAACATACTCTCTCCTTCCGTCTCTGCCTGCCTGCCTGCCTGCCTGCCTGCCTGCCTGCCTGCCTGCCTGCCTGCCTGCCTGCCTGCCTGCCTGCCT
>JAULBS010022101.1:1152-24849 GCA_032355785.1 Symmetromphalus regularis
AATCGGATACTGCAGTGGCCCGTGTTTTGGCTTTTAAAACCAATATAGCTGATAGCTGTGTTCTATGGGGTTCTTGTTTTTAGTAGTTCTACAAGCTCACAATGTAGTGTTGATTTACTTTCCATAGAATCGGATACTGCAGTGGCCCGTGTTTTGGCTTTTAAAACCAATATAGCTGATAGCTGTGTTCTATGGGGTTCTTGTGTTTAGTAGTTTGTGGGAGTTAGCTTAAACTTCAGGATATTTTAGAGACCATTTTTGTATGAAAGGCATGGGTGTGAGCTGCATGAATATGATAGTAACGCGGTGTCCTTCAAATTCACTAATTGATGGAATCATTGACGCTTGAGACATTTAAACCAAGTGTTCTATCCCCAATCAATTTTGGCCAATACCATGGATTTACTGTAAAGGTTTATATTTATTACACCCAGGCCAGAACAGGGGGAGGGGGTGTGGGGGTCTTAGACGGGCCAGTTGGCATGTGAATTTAGAACTGATTACAAAAATACTTAATGAGCGGTTTGAAATGGAGACCTATATTTCCTATCTGGCTTGGGCCTATTACCAGCTTTGCATGGGTTTCACTACACCACGGTGGTAAAGTCAAGGTTATGTCACGAGTGCAATCTCCTTTGGCCATTTTGGTTTGAGCCTTCTAGAAGAAATTAATTGCTTATTTATAAACATTATTTACAGTGTGACAATACTATACTATAATACTGTTTATTTGCAGTGTAACAATACTATACAATAATACTGTTTATTTGCAGTGTGAAAATACTATACTATAATACTGTTTATTTACAGTGTAACAATACTATACTATAATACTGTTTATTTACAGTGTGACAATACTATACTATAATACTGTTTATTTACAGTGTAACAATACTATACTATAATACTGTTTATTTTGCTGCAACGGCTGTGTCTTAAATCATAGCCTACATCACTCGCTTTCACTCCTGAAGTATAACAGAAAACAGTCCTAATATAAACATTACAATACGGAATCTCGTTTAGTAGCCTATATTATCAAGCCCGTAGCCGGGGGTGGGGGTTTCGAGGGTTCGAACGAACCCACTTTTTTCTGGTGCCCTTTATTTGGTTACGCTCGCAAGTGCCCTTTTAATACCAAAAAAAATCCTGGTTACGGGCTTGATATTTGCTATTTGTTGTTTGTTTTGTTTAACGACACCACGAGAGCACACGGATTTATAAACCAACGGCTGTTGAATGTGAAACATTTGAAAATTTTAACATGGAGTCAAGTGTGAGCTAACCTCTGGGTGGTTTATTTGATGCAGTCCTTGGTATAGCCAAGTCCGTCATTATGCCATATCGGGCCTCGCGCTTAGGGGTCCCACGCTTCCGCCCAGTAGCTTAGGCTTTGTTTTTCGAATACTTGATGCAGTTAAACGTAAACGAATATAAGTCCACAGGCATGTCGGAAGTTGATACGCAGTGTTAGACCTGGACTCAAATGGGGTCCTTTGGATCTGCGATCTGACTCAATACCAAGGGCGAAAATCCGTTCCTAAAAGTGGGGGGGGGGGGACGGAACATACCCGTGTCCAAAAAGTGGGGAGACGAACCATCCCCCTGCCCCCCTCTTCCTCCAACATTATAGACCACTTGTGTACTTCGGTATATTTGCGCTAAGACGACATGGCTTAAAGTGTTACATTGATACAATAAAGAGAAATACTGGTAAGGATTATTATTTAGGCTTTTTAATTTCACTGAAATTTTCAGTTTTTCTAAGCAAAAAGTGGGGGGTAATTATATAGGCGTCACCCCTGTCAAAAGAGTGGGGTGACGTGTACCCCCCCCCCCAGGATTTACGTCCATGCTCAATACAAATTTGTGCCCCCCTCCCACCCCCTCGTCCAGACATTCTAGCCTTGAAACTTGCCACGCACCCCCTGGAGTTTATATTGTGGGGGGGGGGGGGCAAATGCACTGACAGCACTAACAGAATTGCAAAACAGGCTAATAATAGAGAAGAAAAAATGTGCGAATTAAGTGGGTGGGAGCCATTGCCCCCATGCTCCCCCCCGCCACCTCCCAGGTTACACCAGTATTGGACATCCTTTATACATTTAGCATTACATATTTATCATTTTTAGAACCAATTTCATATTTCATACAGAAATATCCTTGAAACCGTTTGTACATTTCTCATTGCACACAGAATATGATAGACCTATTATAAATCAAGTTTAATTTTTTTTTTTAAATCCGTTTGTCTGCATTTAAATGCCGCCTACCTAAAGTGCTTAATATTACTATTTGATTAGAAGTGAAAAAAAGGAAGCTATTGAATATTAGTATTCATATCGAAATTGCAGCGAGAAGTCTTGGCAATTGTATTTACTGTTTACTTTCAGGCCCGTACACAGGATTTTCTTTAGGAGGTGCGTTTGTGAAGGCCCGAAGGGTCTGAACTGCTAGTGGGTTCCATGGGCATTTATGGATCCGGATATCCATGTTTTATTTTCGTTTTTAACGTTATTCTAGTAAATTAGCGTCAATCCAAATTTGCATTTACGGACCTCGACAGATTTAGGGGGTGTGTGCGCACCCCACCCCCACTGCGTACGGGCCTGTCGTTGTATTCCGTTCAGAAATATTCAATAGCCATCAACAAAGAAATACACGCATGCAGTTTGTACACATGCCGGCTTTCCTGGCATCGAGCCAAAGTACGATTTCTATTTGGGAGCTGATGGACTGTTAACCAATCGTATTACACATGAACGTGGAAGGTGTCATATTGAATGGGTGAACACATAGTGCACTTTTTTTTTATCATTAGTGTCAAATTGGTATATTGTTCAGATTTATTAACACTAATATGTAAAATTACAATAATATATATGATTGATTAATGTATCATTAAAGTTTGATCCACGTTATTGTCTTTTATTACTGTTGACCGAGTTTTTATTACAACCTTCCACCCCAACGAAAACATTCAGTAACCCACCATTCAATATAGACCACGGCAACTGCTGGACCGGTGCAGTTTGTTATGGTGGAAGAATCGTGGTGTCGTATGCCCAGAAGATGGCTAAAATATAAAAATAAGCAAAATGATTTCTAATATTAATGATTTGGCCGTGTTGTAAAAGGAGTGTTGCGGCTGCCAAGGCAGGTTTTGTAGTTGATTTCTATTTTTATGGGCCGATTGTGACAGTAGTGCGAGGGGAACTCGCCTTTACTCTGACAGGAGTGAAAGAGGGGGAGTGGGTTCAAGAACGCTGGCATAGAACCCAGGAACAGGACATCAGTACACATGACTTCCGATATGCTTAGTTTTCTTGTTCACAAGTTAAAATATCAGTCAATTAATGAAGTTCATCCATTCCATGGAAAGGTGAGTGTAAAGAATGTAACTTGTCTCCCCTATTAGCAAATGAAATCGTCCATTTTCTACAACTGACGTTCACTATATTTCTGGCGTATGGCGGCTTTTCTTTGATGTTTGTGATTGACACAGCTATTTTATAATATTACGTAATCTTTAGTAATGTTTTTCATATATTAATAATAAGCCAATATTTGTGATTTATAGAGTTATTATGTTGATTAGTTAATTATTATTTTATTTAATTGCAATTTAAATACCAATGCTGGAATTATATATTTTTTAAAATATAGATATTTTTAAACTTATACTTCATGCATTAAGACATGGTTTATACTTCATGCATTAGATATAGTTTATACTTCATGCATTAGATATGGTTTATACTTCATGCATTAGATATGGTTTATACTTCATGCATTAGATATAGTTTATACTTCATGCATTAAGACATGGTTTATACTTCATGCATTAGAGATAGTTTATACTTCATGCATTAGATATAGTTTATACTTCATGCATTAGATATAGTTTATACTTCATGCATTAAGACATGGTTTATACTTCATGCATTAAGACATGGTTTATACTTCATGCATTAAGACATGGTTTATACTTCATGCATTAAGGCATGGTTTATACTACATGCATTAAGATATGGTTTATACTACATGCATTAAGATATGGTTTATACTTCATGCATTAAGACATGGTTTATACTTCATGCATTAAGGCATGGTTTTTGAATAAATACATGTATATAATGCTGAGCCAATAATCTATTTCTCAAAACAAGATAAATTTTACAAAATATTAATTGTTTTTATATGTTATTTGTTGCCTGTCACATTTTGTATTTATATTTAGAATGTACCCTCAGTAATCCTGCATATAAAGTGTAAGTGAGACTATTATTTTAGGTAAAAAATAAAATTTGTTTCACTGCAGTCTGTATTCTTGCCATGGGAACTTGGGTTAGATCACAAAGTTAAATATTTTCCCACAATTGAAGATTTTAACTTTGTTCATTCAGTATAATACAAGCTGCATGTATCAGAAAGACTTCCGAACATTACAGCATTATTTTAACCCTAAACTAACCCTAACCCTAAAACTGACCCTAATCCTAAACTGACCCTAACCTTAACCCTTAGACTTACCCTAACCCTAATCCTAAGGGAAGTAACACAAAAACTGACCCTACGGTAAATGCTGGATAGTTTGGAAGTCTTGCCCACATATCAACACATTGAAGTGTGCAGCTTATTCACACTGTTGTAGCCAGATGGGGTAACCATGTCCCACCCCCTCGAAATCGCATATCACACTTCCATTTTACCACCACCGTCTTTTAAGTTTGCCTGTCTTATATTTCAGTTAGTCCTTTCTGTTCAGTTTATTTAAAATAGATCAGTTTGAATTCATTATTTCATTAATATTGGACAGATTTTCAAAGTTGGGGGTGCTCATTTTTATGGGTGTATAAAATGTGTTAGTGCGAGTGTTGCAGGAATCTTTACCTGAAATAAAAACTGGCAAAAAAAGGGAGGGTTGGGGCTGAGTCCCCCAGCTCCCATGGGGCTGAGTCCCCGAGCTCCCATGGGGCTGAGTCCCCCAGCTCCCATAGGGCTGTATATTTCCGATTATTTTACAAATTTGCCATAACAGTTATTAAACCAGTAAAAGTGGAAATTTGCTGACTCATAGAAATGATAGACTATGTCAGTCCCCTCCCCCCAAAATAAACAGCAATATTTGCACAGCTCATTAAGTATAATACAAACCACACCTAACATATTAAGTGCAAATTACTCTGACCACCTCACTATTGTGGATTTTGATCAGTAAGACCTATACTATTACACTGTTTTCATTTCAATTCTACCCCATTAAAGAGACTAACAAATCGTAGAGCTGTGATTATCCAGAGGTTAAACGACCATGTACAGAGAGTTTTCTTTGTTGTACTCGTCCACAGGACCAGATAGAGAGATGACATGTAGTTATTCTTATTAGTGCCTGCATGTTGCAAAGAATACCTGAATTAAGTAGTCACTTGTGTTAAGTGGACAATTATTTTTAATTGTATGTGGTTGCTCTAGGCTGGTCTAGCTATATGTGTTCATGCACATATAGAGGCACTAATTTTGCGGGGGGCACATTTGGTAGACTGAATTATCTGTTTCAAAATGAGCACAACTACCCCATATTCTTAACTGATTGAATTACAAATAGTTATACAGTCACTTTATATGGAAAAACGGAACATACGTATGATAAATTTGAAGTTTTACCTTTAACGCCAAATCAGCCTTTCTGTATTGTCAGTTGTAATGTTGTTGAAAAGCGCTGAATGACCACGATGACGTATTGTGCGCGAGTCCCAAACGTTATAAGTTGAACGTTTGAAACTAAAAGTCAAATCTCCACTAGAGGATCAACCGTGCGACATACCACAAGACGATGAAAATTCCTTCCCTTTTCCCTTTCTTTTCCTTCCTCTTTTTCTCTTTTCTTGTTCTGGATATAAGGGGGGGACATGTGCACCCCCCCTAAATCAGCCTCTGGGATCAATTTATTTATAATATTTGTTACAATGAAAATGATACTGTAAAAGTAATTTTTTTTAAATGATCGATTCTAATTCGGAGATTTTCTGAAATGAAAAATGGGAAAATTTGGAACGGAAAATCAGTGTCTCTACACATAGTCTATTAGTGAACTCTATTAAGCAGGCACCTGCCTTAAAAGGACACATTTTTCTCCAATAGATGTCTGCATAAAACAGGTTTAATTTTATTTATAATACAGGGATGGTGGAACAGAGAAGGGACTGGGGGCCTCTAACCCCCTCCAATAATTCTGAATCAAGTATAATCTTGTATCCACTTAAAACTTGGGAGTCGAGGCATAGGATTTTTAATCTCGATATCAGCTCCATCCCAGAGTGAGTGTTCAATGGGTAGGTGTAAGGTTCATTGGGTAGGTGTAAGGTTCAGTGGGTAGGTGTAAGGTTCAGTGGGTAGGTGTAAGGTTCAGTGGGTAGGTATAAGCCTCTTACACCAACCAGTGGTCCAAAACTGATTTATCAAAGGCTGTGGTATGTGCTGTCCTATCTGTGGGAAAATCCCTTGCTGCTAATCTGAGAGAATACATGATGTGGTCATTGTGGGTTTCCTTTGAAGACTATGTGTTGCAAAATACCATATGTCAGACACCTAATAGCTGCTGAATAAACAAAGTGCGGGCGTGTCACAGTCATGAAAAAAAAAATTCTTTCCTAAATGGATTTGAAAGGTGTTAATATTAAATCATATCTGCAGTTTGTTGTTAATGAGACTATTAGCAAGTTGTTAAAATAAATCTTGTTATTAACACCTGTACAGGTGTTTTCAGATTGAACTTTTGTCGTTGATCACACACTTTCATATATATACACTGACATGACCTAAATTCAGGGCTAGCTCTGCCACTCACCAAATTTGTCAAAGAGAAATTTAAAAACATTTGGCAAATTTTAATGTAATCTGGCGAAATAATTTCTTTTAATGATAGTCAGAAAAAAGGTGACTTCAATTTTTGATATTTTTATAGATAATTTGGCAAATGTTACTGTTGTGCCAGAGCTAGCCCTGAGATTTGTTTAATTGTTGGGGGATTTAATTTTTGTTTTATTGCCACATTGTTATCGGTAAGAGCAGCCATATTAGAGTGGCAGCAGCGGGTTTCATCTCTTCTACTAACACTAACCTTTGTCCTGGACAGACAGCACAGGAAGCAGAGTTTTGTGCCCAGAACAGCCTGCTTGAATCTTAATTGGATATAAGCATGATAATAGACTGTTCAACCAACCAGTACAATTTTGTTTTCAGTTTACAGATCCACAAAAATAAAATTCCATTTTGGTCTAATTTTATTTAAATTTCCAACTGATAATATTAAAACCATTGATATTTGCAGAAAAGAATAAAAAAATTAAAAAACAGGGAATTTACATATTTTGTCAGATACTATATATCAAAAGATCTATTTACATGTAATTAAAGTCTGCTCTACACCATTCAACCATGCATCCAGCTGAATTAGAACCAGTCTATGACACTGAAAATCAAAACAAGTCACAAACTTTACTTCTATTTTTAATCTGGTGTCTTGAAAATCTTCCTTGAAAAATCCATAATACAAAAAATAAAATGTTTCACACAACCTATTCACATGTATGAGCCACATACACTTTTTATATTTGGACTAATCCAGCTTTTGAAAATCAATTTTGCAATGGCATTTAAATGCCATGATTAGTAAATCATTTTGCTATGGCAGTGACAGTTTCAAGAAAAGGTTTTCTGCATAATATATACCATAAATAGATTTTTTTAATTTGTATATGTATACATGTATGTGCACTGTTATTCAAGAAGACAATAAAGAGTAAAAGTGTTTTAAAACATGACATTGCTTGTAATAGATTAACTGATTGCAATAAAAGGCCACCACAAGCAATTTTATACCAGATCTTTTGTCATGAATTTTGAAGGCTAAAAATGTTTTATTGTTATTTTTTATAGAATTAGGAACAAAACTTAATCATGGGTTCTACTCCCTGACTGAAATGACCCTCCAGAATAGGCATGTTGCTCAAACAGTAGCGTGTCCGCCTGTGAACCAGTCGGTCGTCGGATCGATCCTTCTCAGTGGACCCTATTGCAATTTGGGCTATTTGCCATTCCAACCAGTGGTCCACAACGGGTTCATCAAAGGCCTTGGTATGTGCTGTTGTGTCTGTGCGACACTACATATAAAAAACCTCTAGCTGCTTTTTGGAAAGTGTAGCCTATGTGGCAGCAGCGGGTTTCCTCTAAATAAATATGTCAGAATGACCACATGTTTGACGTCCAATAGCCAATAATAAGATAAAAATCAATGTGCTCTAGAGGCGTCGTTAAATAAAACAAACTTTACTCTTTTTTTTAAATGACCCTCCTGTTTTATGATATCTTCAGTCAAATCTGCCCATTGAGCTACCTGTTTTCAGTGGCTACCTGCAATAAGGAACATTCGTTTAATCCGGAATGTTTTTTAATGTTAATCCACTCATATTAAGCAACCACCTGTGTAACACAGCCGGTGGTATGCTAAAATTGTAAAACCTGCTCATTCAACCACCTTTATTTAGAGGCCACCTGCAATAAGTGGCCATGTGTTTAATTCTGAATGATTTTTAATGTTAATAGACTTGTATTTAGCAACCACCTGTGTAACACAGCCAGTAGCTCACTAAAATGGTTAAACCTTTCCATTTATCTACCTGTATTCGCTGGTCATCAGCAATAAGTGGCCATATGTTTCTCTCTAAATATTTTAATGTCAATCCACTCATATTAACAACCACCTGTGAAACACACCCACTAGCCAACTAAATTGGACCCATATTCATAAATAAGTATTAAGAAACCTCAGTATTTTTATGTAAGTCTAGAATTGTCTTGATCTGCTGCTAATAACATAGTTAAATAAGAATGACAGTAAGTGTGTCACTGAGTTAACAGTATGACTTATATGCCTTCAGAACCACAAGAAAGTAATGATATCAAAAAAGAAAAATTCTAACGTAAAAATAAGGTGTGTATAAGAACAAAGAAAAGGATAGGATTGATGACCCTAGCACATTGTTTATTCAGTAGGTATTAGGTGTCAAAACATACAGAGTTTGTGACTCATGGTCTTCAAAGGAAACCATTTTATTCCACATAAGTTACACTTTACATTTAGCACCAAGGATTATGACACCCTGACACATTGCTTATTCAGTAGGTATTAGGTGTCAAACATACAGAGTTTGTGACTCAAGGTCTTTAGAGGAAACCATTTGATTCCACATAAGTTACACTTTACATTTAGCACCAAGGATTCTTTTTGTTGGAATGCGAAATAGCCCAAATGGGTCCACTATTAAGTTTTGAACTCGGTACACACCAGTCCCTTTGCCATGATACTGGTCTTCAAAGGAAACCATTTGATTCCACATAAGTTACACTTTACATTTAGCACCAAGGATTCTTTTTGTTGGAATGAGAAATAGCCCAAATGGGTCCACTGAAAGGGGTCGATCACAGCTTAGGCCAATGCTCTAGTTTTCTGGAATATAACTAACACTTGCCTTGGACAAGGAAGATATAGTAACTCAGAACATTGACCGAAGCCAAGAAATTTAAAATAGAGAGAAAAGACTTTCCTTTATATTAAGTATTCTTTGTTTATAGTTTCTTAGCAACTGCATCTGTGTATTAAAAATTATTTGGGTTCATATGAATTCAATTTTTTTAATTAAGTTTTGAATTCGGTACACACCAGTCCCTTTGCCATGATACTGGTTTTCAGTGTTTAGCTGTGTCTTCTCAAAAAGAAATATCTGCTTTAATATGGGTTTTTTTTTTATGCATGCATACCATATTGCTAGTATACAGGTGCGGATGCAGGATTTCTGAAAAGGGGGGGTACAAATGTGATAAGTGAATAGAAATAGGTGAAAAATGATTAATTTTCACAGTCCACGCGTAAAAGGGTAAAAAAAAAAAAAAAAAATTTGAGAAAAGGGGGTGACCTGACCCCAGGGATCTGCTACTGGTATACATACATGAATACCCTTGAGGTTAAAACCTGCAATTTACTTTTTTTAACAACAACCAAATGCATTCAATAGTACTACATGCATTTCTGCCTAAGGACATGATTGAACACTTTTGAAATATGTCGTCTTTTCAGTTATTCCCCTGGGTTTGTTTTTACATTTTTTCTCATTTCATGCTTAATTTAAGCTGTTTCCTGTTTGACTTTTTTCCTTAAAAATCAAAATGTCAAGATTTCCGGACAGATTATAAACATAGAGAATGTTTGTAGTTTTGCATACATGTGTGTATACGTAATGAAAGACACAAAGAGCAGACGCAGAAATGAGACTATTTTTTAAAAGCAGTTTAACTTTTTTTTTTTTTTTCTATAAACCAAATACAAACTAATCATTTGTCATCCTTATGTTGGAATACTGTAAGTTTCCGAAAGTGTTTTGTCAAAAATGCTTTAATTATTTCTTCGCGAATCTTGACACCTATCCTAGGTCTAGCTTGTGTAGAGGTTTCATTTACTAAAAGACATGACAAAATTACTAGCTTCATATTAAACCGAATGAGAATGTTTGGAACCAGTGGAATTGTTACATAGCAACCATGATGGCTAGCATGCCCTAAATAGTAAATACAAGGATGATATTTGTAACACATGGTGTACTGGACAAATACTAAATAAAGTTTGTTTTATTTAACGACGCTTCTAGAGCACATTGATTTTTATCTTACCATCGGCTATATGACGTCAATCATATGGTCATTCTGACATATTTATTTAGAGGAAACCCACTGCTGCCATATAGGCTACTTTTTGATGAGCAAGGGGTCTTTTATATGCACCGTCACACCAACAGGGCAGCACATACCATGGTCTTTGATGATCCAGTTGTGGACCACTGGTTGAAACAGAAAATAAGCCAAACTGCAAATGGGTCCACTGGTGGACACGCTACTGTATTAGCTACATCCCGCTCCCTATGAAAAAATACTCTGCTGCCACATGGTTTACTTTTTGATTAGCATAATGAGTTCTTTTATGTTAACTTTTTCACAGGACACCACGAGCTGTACAGTTGACCTACATATATCTGTAAAATAAAAAATAGTTTTATTCACGCTATTCAATCCTATCTACCTTTTTGTTGCCATTAACCCTGAAAGTTTTCGGATCATGTTCCATTTTTAATAATTAAAGTAATGAATATTTGTCTGAAACTCAAAATAATTTTAGAAAAGAAGAAAAAAAGAGGTTTCACTACCTTTCCTGTTTTTGGTGAGTGTGCTACAAAAACCAAAACAGAAAACTAATAGCTATATCTCATTCCTCCATTTATACTAGCCCCTGTGGTGCAGTGATTAAGCTATTGGACTCACAGCTTGTAAGTTCTGGGATCAAATCTCAGTCGAAGCATGGGATTTTTAATATTGATACCACCTCCAGTCCGGAATTAGTGCTCTGTAAAGCTCAACAGATAATCCCTTGCTACCAATTGGAAAGAGTAATCTATGTGGCAGTAGAATGTTTCTTCTAAAGACAATGAATGAGAAAAGACCACATTTGAATGTAATAGCCACTGATTTAACAACTAACTTGGGAGTCATGAACAACCAGTACTTTCCTTCCACGACTTTGTTCAAAATACATGATAAAAATATTTATTAACAGATGTGTTAATTTATTAACAGATGTGTTAATTATTAACAGACATGTTAATTGTTTAACATACATGTACGTACACTGAAGAGGTGAACTACTCACGAGTCATCATTACTGCATGTCTTCATTCTGATGAATGTTCGAGATGGTAAGACTTCACTTTTGTGTTAAAGAGGATCATTCAATGAAAAGTTAAATATGTTGATAAATGTTGAAGAAAATCTTGAATATGAAATTTTCTATTGGAGTAAACAGTTTGTAGGCTTATATATATTTTTTCCACTTTTTAAATTGTTGTTTTTGTTAATCATATGATACGAAAAAAGTTAAGAATTGAAATAGTTTTGTTCATACGTTGTAATCTCTTTCTCTCTATATATAATTATTTAAAAAAAGGTTGGGAGTGTTTCTGGTTTTGGCATTTTTTCGGTTGAATACATTGATGTATTTAATATGTCACTCGGACTGATGTTTGTCATTCCCTCCAGGACCCAAAGTTATATTTCATAGAAAACATTTTTTTAATGCTGTTTCTTAGTCCTCAAAATTTGCTTCAGCATTCAACAATGCTGTCACAAAATCTACCATATAATTAGCTTAGAACATAATTGTAGTGCTATTCTAAAAATAAGAAACTATGAAACTGCCATCACTGTGACATGGATTTAGTGATGACAGTTAGGTGCCATTATAAATATGCCTGAATTTCAAGGGCAGCTCCTACACTAGTTAAGTTGGTGGGGTACTTTCTTTCTTACTTACTTACTTACTTACTTAATTTCTTACTTACTTTCTTACTTACTTACTTACTTACTTACTTAATTTCTTTCTTTCTTACTTACTTACTTAATTTCTTACTTACTTACTTACTTACTTACTTACTTACTTACTTCCTTACTTGTGTACTTACTTACTTACTTACTTACTTACTTACTTACTTACTTACTTCCTATTATGCCTACTGGCATGTAGGACAGCAATGAAAGTCCCCCATTCCTGTCTGTTCTGGGCCAGTTTCTAAATGGTACCCCAGGTCCTGAGTTCTCCCTCAATAGTTCAGCACCAGGTGTCCCTTTGTTATGGAAACAGCAAGTTAAATTGCCATAATCCAGATCAATTCAGTCCAGCAAATCTTCATAGAGTTGTACTTGTATGATATAATACATGATTTTAGTTATCTAGTGGTTATGCTATAAGACTCCCAACTAATAGGTACTGAGAAAAACTCTCAGTTGAGGCATGGAATTTGTTATATCTATATTGGCTTGAACCCAGAGTGAGTGCTCTGCAAATCTCAGTGAATAAAAATTTAAAAATTTAAACTTTTATACTTATATAGTATAATAGTCCTTCACAATTTCGAGGCATGGAATTTTTAATCTCAGTGTCGGCTTCAACCCAGAGTGAGTGCTCCACTAGTCTCAGTCAGTAGTTAACATTGAAACTGTTGTACTTATATATAGTATAATAGTCCTTCCCAGTTTCGAGGCATGGAATTTTTAATCTCAATATCAGCTCCAACCCAGAGTGAGTGCTCCGCAAGGATCAGTGGATAGATGTATACCACTTACACCGACCAGTGATCCACAACTGGTTTATCAAAGGCCATGGTAGTTGCTATCCTATCTGTGAGATAGTGCTTATAAAAGATCCCTTGCTGCTTTTCGGTAAGAGTAGCCACATTATTGTGGCAGCAGTGGGTTTCGTCTTTCCTGCTAATACTAATCTATGCCTAAGACAGCATGCTTGAACCTTAATTGGATATAAAATGAAAATAAGTACAACCAACCAATGATGACTTTCATTCTATTTGGAGCCTTTGCCTGCTTCACAGCTATTCAATACCATTAATGCATACATACTTACATACATGAACATGTTTATTGAGTACAATGGGTTTGAAAGACAGCCACAGGAAGGCCAGCATGGCTAATGCATTGCTGTTGAGACGTTGAATTATAAAAATGTGGTCAGCAGCAAGCACACAAAGGTGTCGTTACAGATAACTTTTTAGCATGTGTTCAAAGAGGGGTCAGATTATCAAAGAGTTATCTTCAAGAGAATAGCAAGAGAATAGAGTTATCTTCAAGAGAATAGAGTTATCTTCAAGAGAATAGAGTTATCTTCAAGAGAATAGAGTTATCTTCAAGAGAGTAGATTAACGTTTTTTCCCAATCACTTTATGACTTCTTTTCAAGGATGAGGGAGAGGGAATGTGGTGTGAAATGGCTGCTGTCAGATATAACTGCAAGGAAAAGATAAATACATTTTATTTTTAGAGGAACAGAGTACTTTACTTTAGTAGTGCTGAGGTGGGAGAGATTATTGAATCCACTTTAATCAGAAGATAATCCCTTTTTCTGACCCTGTCTGAGTTACACATACAAACACAGACATGCACACATACATACACACAGATAGACACAGACATACATACACATTCCTGTACATGTATACATGCGCACACAAACAGTGTACCTATCTAAGAATGAATAGATTTATAGTCATACTGGTAGATTTATAGTCATACATGATTACAGCATGTTTTTGTGTAGGATTTAAATTTTAAAATCCTTTTAGTCTGTAGTACATGTTGTCATATAAATATGAGAAACACATAGTGCATGCAATTTTACAACAAATACATGTTTGGTGTATGCATCACCATTCATTGAATGACATTTTAGCAGATTTTATGACTAATCAATAATAATAATACTAAATAAAAATATAAAACACCTGAAAAATGAAATCCTTTATCTAAATTCTTTTATGTGTTATTTAATAAGCACATGTATGATATTTTGGATAGGATAGCAAAGTTAGGGTAGGTTTACTACCCAGTTTAGTTACTAGGAATACGCAATCCTTTTGCTGTAACTGATAGATTCACTTTGTAAGACATTCATTGGGTCAGAGTTTATGGATGAGGGAGATCCACTTTGTAAGACATTCATTGGGTCAGAGTTTATGGGTGTGGGAGATCCACTTTGTAAGACATTCATTGGGTCAGAGTTTATGGGTGTGGGAGTGCATGTTATTTGTGCTACGCTTAGCATCTGCATGCATGTTCACATGTAAGTAAATAGTGGAAAATGGGATACCGAAGGGGTGCGTAGGTATGTTAACTAGTTGATTACACTTGAAACTGCGCAGTGTACATAGAGTGTGTTACATAAATGTTGTAGTCAGACAATTGCTGACACACCTAACATTCATACAAACCAAATGATTTAAGTGGTCATTTTGAGCAGGTGGTTTTTATTTACATGTTTAAATACAAGCACTTTTATTACAAAGGGACATACCTAAAGTGAGCTTTATAGACAGATGTCCATAATATTCTCATACATGATCTTTTGTTGCAGGTGCCTGACAGATGGAATATCCATTTGTGTGACTATAATGTACATATATATATATATATATACTCTTCAAGAAAAGTAGGGGAACTCTAATAAGAATTTACAATTGCCAAAACTGTAAGGTATATTAGTTGCGGGGAACGGTTGTGATAATAGTGAATTAATTGGACAAACCATCAGTTCAGTATTACTTAGGTTTTATGACCACCAAAGATTTTGAAGGCCGATTGGGGTCAGAATGAAATTTGAAAGTTGACTTTTTTTTATCAGTAGTGTGTGATACTGCCAAGATGTGTCAGACATTCATTCAGTCAACCAGGCATACTGCGTATGAGTCTATTAATGGCCATTTGAGGGAGTCAGTTCCAATCCTCTTGCAGCATCTAACCAAGTTCTGCTAATGTGGTTGATCATCTTTGATGTTGAAGCACGTTTCCCTATCATGACCCAGACGTGTTCAATAGGGGAAAGGTCTGGACTCATTGCTGACCATGGCATTCAATAGATATTGTGCTGCTGGATATTAACATTAATATTTCAAAATATTAATGTTACAATTTTTGAAGAGAATATATATAAAAAAAAACACCATGTAGATTATCAAACAAATGTAGTTAGACTACTACATTTGTCTTTCTAGAAACTGAACCCCAATTCTTGAGGATTCTTTTAATGTATTTTTTCATCATACATTAATGTAACAAAAATGTAACACACATAACATATTAAAAGATTATATTTAAGAAATATTTTGAACCTAGTTTGTGTTTCCTACTTTATTTTGAAGAGAATCAAATATTATTATAAATCTTGTTTTTTTAATGTTCTTACTCCATCAGAAGATTTAAGTTGAGGTATAACATGTGTAACAATACTAACATACAATGGATAAAAGAATCACTGAAGATGAAAATGTTGTTGCAGAAAGTTTTATATTTAAGCCAGCCTACACTGTATAGCTGAAACCAGTTTTTTGCCTTGCAAGTGTTCGCATTCTTTGTCTTTCACCATCTTGGATCCTCCTTTGAAAAGTGGTTTCCAGTAAGCAAGAGTTGTGATTTGGTGTATTCTCTACACCCTAAGACTATCTTTGTATGCTAGATAAGAATGGTTTAGTGCTGGATATCTTCATCTAGGCACAGCATGGGTAAGCCCCAGCAGGTTTCACTTTACACTTTATTACAATTTTAACATTTTCAGGGGATTCCAGTCTGGTTCAGAGAGATTTTTGGATTACTAGAATGGTGATTTAGATGAGCATTGTAATAATTTTTGAAGAAAGTGCCATTCTAAACTAGTTTGGAACACAGAATGTTTTGTTTAACCCTTAACTTTTGATTGAAGTTGTAAAACCATTCCTGATGAATTGTACTAGAATAAGACACCGTGACAAAATCTGTGGCATGTATCCTATTCTTCATGTTAATTTTGAAATGGGATTTACCAGTAGCTTAAAACCCACCCAACACTGGATCCTGGTGGCATTGTAGTTAAGATGGACTCATCTTTGGCAGGTCCTGGGATCAAATCTCAGTGAAACCATGGGATTTTTAATCTGGGTACTAGATCGATCAGTGGGCCCATTTGCAGTTTGGGCTATTTTCTGTTCCAACCAGTGGTCAAAGGCCATGGTATGTACTGCCCTGTTGGTGTGACGGTGCATATAAAAGACCCCTTGCTGCTTATCAGAAAGAGTAGACTATGTGGCAGCAGTGGGTTTCTTCTAAATACATATGTCAGAATGACCATATGATTGATGTGCAATAGCTGATGTTAAGATAAAAATCAATGTGCTCTAGAGGCATCGTTAAATAAAACAAACTTTACTTTTTCATGTTATTAACATTGCAATGACAGGGAATGGTATTTATTCAGTTGAGTTTTTGTGTAAAACCTGCTCTCTAACCACTCACATGTGTGACAAAACCTCATCTGTTCCTCATCCTGCAAGCTGCAATCTTTCAATTCTATGTAGCACACATCACATAAAAATATGCTCATCCTGCAAGCTGCAATCTTTCAATTCTATGTAGCACACATCACATGAAAATATGCTCATCCTGCAAGCTGCAATCTTTCAATTCTATGCAGCAGACATCACATGAAAATATGCACATCGCCAGGCAAACCATTATGATGGGGCATCTTGGGATGACATGTGGTGCATGTGGACGCAGAATAAACAACTGTACATCTGGATTTGCTTTCTGATGATCTTTTCGACAAATGTGGTAGATTTACAAACATAAAATATACACACTGTAAAACCTGTCTATTGTTACGATACCCAGGATGATGAAAGGTAATTCTAAACTTCATATCTAATGCTTCATTAGTTAATATAACTTAATAATTCAAAGGCTAGTATCAATATCCAGTGATCAGTACCTACGAGCCATGCTTCCGACAGCTTAACTACTGGAGCAGACTGTAGCACAAATGATAGCGTGTATGCCTTTGAACCTGTCTGTCACTGGATCGATTCTTCTCGGTGGACCCATTTGCAGTTTGGGCTAATTTCCTTTCCAACCAGTTATCCACAATTGGTTCATCAAAGGCCGTGGTATGTGCTGTCCTGTGCGTGGAACAGTGCATATAAAAGACTCCTTGTTGCTTATTGGAAAGAGTAACCTATGTGGCAGCAGCAGGTTTCCTCTAAATAAATATAACAGAATGACCATGTGATTGACGTCCAATAGCCAATGATAGATAAAAATCAATGTGCTCTAGAGACATCATTAAATAAAACAAACTTTACTTTTACTGAATTTTAAGGGCTTATGGTTAAGCCATTGACATCAATTCAGTTGAATTCTTTTATTTCTTTGTTAGGGTTGTCCACCCTGTGACAAGGAGAATTATACAGCTGCATATATATATAATATATCGGCATCCAAAATACAACATTTTTCTTTAGAGACTTGAATTTAACAACAGTGCTAACAATCACAAAAATCAAAAATCCTCTAGCTCTAAGAGCTTCTCAGATAAATTGACTTAAATTCCATTTATGTTTATGTACTTTTGTGTCTGCAAACATCAAATTAACAAGTATTAATAACCATATTAATAACTGTATGTAAATTTTAAACAGGTGTATTCAATTGTTATTACAGTTTGTATGTAAGGATAGGTGTGTATGTATAGGGTGGTGTGTGTAAATTGAACACTTGCTCATTTCAGGAAGTAGCAGACGACGTGGAAAGAGATTCTGGAACGGAGTCTGATGATGAGATAGCAGAACTGGAAGACCTAGCAGAAAGTGAGTTAATATTTTTACAGTTATTGCTCAGGGTTTCTGCCAGAAAATGGGTGAGGAGGGGGTCTGGGTGTATTCCTCAGAATGTTTTTTGATTTTAAAGGCTTGGAAATGAATTCTAGACCACTTTGACGTATGTTAGCGGTGTTCCCACCACGAGCATGATGGCTTTGTTGTCTGGCTCCTTGAAGAACCTTTAAAAAAATGTATACCAACAACTTGAGGGTACCGAGTCATACCCTTAGAAAATTTGAGGGTATGAAATTTTACCCTCTGGTGGAAACCCTGCTGCTGTCATGTTCTTATTTGTCTGTATAACTGGAAGATGGCAGAATCATGAATGTGATTTGAGCATGATTTTCCATGACCAGTGTGAACCCTGAATATTTGTGAATGATTTAATTGATACATGGGAACAGTAAATAAGTTTTTTATCTTTTGTTCTATTTAAAGACACCTTTAGAGCACATTGATTTTAATCTATCATCGGCTATTGTACGTCAATCATATGATCATTCTAACATATTTAGAAGGGGTTTTCTGTATGCACTGTCCCAAAGACAGGAAAGCGCATACCATGGCCTTTGATAAACCAGTTGTGGAACACTGGTGGGAACAGAAAGTAGACCAAACTTCTCATCTTAATGCAAGTATATAGCATTTGCTAAACATTTTTGATTGAACATTTTTTTGTTAATCCCACATGAATCCGGTTTAGAAGTTCCATTCCGCTAGCATAATTATGTTGGTGAAAGTAATTATCTTGGTAGGATTGTGAGGGTGTAGTTTTTTCTTTAAAATTAAACAAATATTTTTTTGTATTCTTTGAAGGTGTATTGAAATGTTAGTAGTTTTCTTTGTAACCTTGAAACATATGCCATACAGGATATAGATTTGTACTAGAATGTTAAATATTTAAAGTACTTCCATAAAATATGAGACCATGCATTAAGGTTTATTATATATAAATAGTCTCTATAGGCTATATTTTAAATGACGTTGGTGGCTTTAAAGATGTTTATGAGTAAAGGCTAAACTTTGAAAATTAGTATGGAAGAACCATTTCGGTGTTTTTGAAGATCTATACAATGTAATTAGTGTAGTATTTGTCCTTGGTATTTTAAGTCACCAACTGCCATACTATAGTAAGTAATTTGATTTTGTTTGGATTTCTGCTTAAGAAAACCACACATAAAGATGGCTGGTTCAAGGCCATGTAACCATGTTCAATGAGTTTATTTTGCTATTAGACAATTCTTAGCATCAGATTTAAAAATTGGGATGTGACAATAACATTTTAAAGATATTCCTTTTCTAGCTAGATGTATTTTATATCTATTTTCAACTGATGATTGCTGTTGTTTTGTAATTGTTTAAATAATTTGAAATTTTCACATTGTCCATTTATGACCTTTTTGAAGACACTTTCATCTCTGATATATGTACATCCAATATATTTTAACTATTATTTAAAATTAGACTTTTTGTTATCATTTTGGCTAAGAAAATGTCTTTATACATTGTATCTACAAATATTCTTATTGTCTTTTATGTAAAATAATTGCTTTTGGGCCATTTTCAACCCAAAATTATCAGCATGATCTTTAGTTAGTAACATTTCGTGTATGTTAATATATTCTGATGGTCCATTTTTTAGCACATAAATATTATTAAACTGGCTTAGAAATTTCTGTGTATTATAATTATTCTTAAAATCTCTCATTTAAGAACAAAAGATGGCTGTCATGGTGTAACATTATCCTTTTTTAAAATTTGTTTAATGATACCACTAGAACACATTGATGTGTTAATCATCAGCTATTGGATGTCAAACATTTGGTAATATTGATAGCTAGTCAAGTGTGAGCCGTCCTCCAATGGGATTTGAACCACTGTCTTCAGATTGAGAGTCAGACATCCTACCACTGAGACAATGAAAAATCTCAGGCTTGCATTGTCATCATCAACTTCACTTGCTTGATTTTGTATTATTAGCTCAGAATCCAAAATACCTCTGATCTGGTCCTCTTGCTGGTATTTTATTGCCAGTTAGTTACTAAATTATTGATTGCAGTATGTCAGCAAAATAATTCAAAGTTGACAACTGCCATGACACACACATTGCAAATGACCATGTTGGTGTTAATGAAAGATAATGACACATGATTTATCACAATGCAGTGAATGAACAATCGCACCATCAGCTTGATTAGCCCACCATCATGAAAGGTAGAATTGTAAAGATTGTAGAAATCATTAATGGCTGTGGTTAGTGTTTACAACTCTGACCCTTTGAGAATGCATCAAATAGATTGGCCTCATGCACTAAAGGTACAGTTGTAAGGATCACAGAGAGTTAAATCCCTAGGTGATGACCAGGACCAAATTTCAAATTTTTATTTGCCCTGCAGGACTAATTGAAAACCATACAATGTCAAGTGATCTGCAGTATCACATGATTCTGTGGAATTAGATGATGGTCAAGATGCCATCTTAGGTCCAGGTAATTGAATTAAAGTAAAACGATGTCCAACATATGGTCAGAAAGGGCTTGTCTATACAGTGTAATTTATAGATATCTTTGTTTTATACCAGGTATTTGTAATCTAATTACAAACTCTATTGTCACTGGATCTACAGTATCACATTATACTGTGATATTAGATGATGGTCAAGATGCTATCTTTTGTCCAGTTAATTAAATTGAAGTCAGTTAACATATGGTCAAACTGTCTATATTACCAGGTATTTGTTGACTAATTGAAAGATACTATAGTGTCACAGGATCTAGTATCACATGATTGTGTAGAATCAGATGATGATCAAGAAAGTTATTCAGATTTAGTTATTAAGGTATATCTGTGTTCAACATGTGATCGGATTATCAAAATGGCATGTCCAGATAATATTATTTTAAGACATTTTTGTATTATATTTGAAAAGGAATTTACAATATATTTCTTCAGTAGTTGACAAATATATGAACATTTGCCAGTTGCCAGTTCATAGGTTGGATTAAATGACCACACTATGGAATATAGTGTCATGTGTTATAAACAACTTATACATTAGCTGCTTTGCCCCTAGTGGGTTCTCATGAATCCAAGCCAATACCAAATAAGGAAATTTGATTTTCGATAGTCATCCAAGAAGTTTTACATAGTGACATGTATTATATTAATCTTATTCCTAATATTGATAAAGTGACACCTAATTAAATCAAACTTGTTTGTGTGGAAAATCTTCTTTATTGATATATGGGAAAGTTTATATAAAAGACCTTTTGCTGCCAATGAAAAAGCTGTATCATGTCAGTTTTTCAGTAATCATTAGCACAAATATAAAGGTCATTCGTCCAGGTTTTTTCTTTATTTTATTTTAAGTATCAATGCTCAATCTGACCTAGATTTTTTTTTACTTGACCTTGATTTTTGTTTACTAAACCTTGATTTTTGTTTACTTGACCTTGGTTTTTTTTGCTTGCTTTGCAAATTTATTCTCTTACAAAATGTGGGTAGTTGAAAAACATAAAAACATTGGCATTCAAAAAAAAAATTATTTATCAAATCATACATACAATATTGATACTGTTTTTTTCTGTGTTTTTTGTACAATATTTATATGTGCTGTAACATCTATATGTGTAAATAAAATGGATGCTGCATGAGAAAGAAAAATATATATATAAATAGGTGTTTCTAAAGATCAGTTAAATTATCATTATTAAACAAAAAAATGTGTGTACAGATTACCATATTTCCTGGATTGGGTGTGGCAGTTGACATCCAATGAAAAGCTTATAAATTTTGTTAAATATAAATACATTGGTCTGTTTTTTTACCAATGTTTATGAAGTGTGAAAAACTACCGTGTTACTACACTATCCCTGATTCACAAACTGAACAACATGAGCATTAGTGTCATTAAATGTATTCTGTGACTGAATTGGTCATGAGCAGTAACCATTTTATGTTGGTACGAGCAATCTGGTAAGACATGATGTATATCGAGTAAAGTATTTGTTTTATTGTAAATTGTGGTAAATAGGTACCATACAGCATTGTTTGTGTAACGATACTCTAGGGCCCAGATGTTCAAAGCATGGTTACACTAACCATGGGGTAGATGAATATTTCTCTTTCAGATATCTTCGTAGAAAGTTCATATATACTTCCGATTTTATTATTTCACCTACCAGCCACGAGTCCGATAGCTTAACCACTATGCCACAGAGGCCGGTTGGAATAACTGGCCCAGGACTGTTTATTCAGCAGCTATAAGATATTGAACATGGTGTTTTTGATTCATGGTCTTGAAACCTGTTACTTCCACACAGGATACTCTTTTTGTTTATCAGCAACTCCAATAACCGATATTTGTTTTCTTGTGCTTGTGAGTCGTTAAATAATCATTCAACCAATCTGATTACCAGCAAAGGATCTTTTATATTCTTTTTACTCAGACAGAATAACACATATCATGGCCTTTCTTACACCTAGTTCTGGACCTTTGGCTTGAACAAGAAATAACCAAAATGGTTGTGTACAATGGATGGCATATTTAATTGTAGTTGACACATATACATGTATGTTATGATTTCTCATGTTGTGTAGGTATATCAACTGTCAGCAGACTTTGTTTTTGTAATCTCTCATTCTTGTAAGTGTATTGTGAATACATATGTATGTATGCAGTATTTGGTATTCCTAACATAAGTTACAAATTGTTATTTAAATTTCATTTTTTTATATTTTGTAAATAATAGTCTGAAGGAGAAAACTAAATTATCTATTCATTGTACACAGGGGTGATGGAAATTGTTTTTGGTTTTTTTAAATTTTATTTTATCATTTTTTAAATTTAAATAAAAGAAAAATCGATCAAAAAAGAAAAGAAAGACGAATGTTTTATGTTGTTCCCAACCATATCTGTTGCAGGCCTGCACAAATAGAACAAACAATTGTTTTGTTCATGCATTGTTATGCAAATTTATTTTGCTTAACCGATTTACCGTTCATGTAAAATTTGCTAACTAAAGTTTCTATATCAATCTTTCTTGGAGTACAAACAAAGCGAATCAAAATACTAGGTTAAGCAAATTATTTTGGCATAACCTACTTTTCGGTTATGCAGATTTTGAATTTGTGCAGGCCTGCTGTTAATAGTTTGTAATTTAAAGCATTCACATTATTCAATTACCAGCCCCAGTGACGCATTGGTTAAGCTGTTTATAGTTTGTAATCTTAAAGCATTCACTTTATTCAATGACCGGCCCCAGTGACGTATTGGTTAAGCTGTTGATAGTTTGTAATCTTATAGCATTCACATTATTCAATGACCGGCCCCAGTGACGCATTGGTTAAGCTGTTGATAGTTTGTAATCTTATAGCATTCACATTATTCAATGACTGGCCCCA
>JAULBS010022102.1:0-10674 GCA_032355785.1 Symmetromphalus regularis
ATCAATATGTATACATGCATACCCGCATACAGTTTACTCTCTCTCTCTCTCTCTCTCTCTCTCTCTCTCTCTCTCTCTCTCTCTCACATAGTTTTAGCTACATTCTCGCTCTTTCAAAACCGATATGTTTTTATATGCCCACGCTTAAATCTATTTCTGAGATAATCTCGTTAAATAAATATGTCTCTCCATGTACATTATCACCTTTTTCCTTCACCACAACTAAGCAGTGTCTCTTGGGATGTGATCATTGGTAGTTCCACAGTGGTATGTGAGAAAACTTGGCATTAAAATTGAAGTTTGCATTGCTGACTGAAAGCTTTGTCAGGGTCTTTGAGACGATGGATATAATAAATCAAACCGTTAAGCTTTTATGGGAAAAGAGATGGTAATTTTTCAGACTGTTGACAGATTGCATTCCAATAAATTAAGCACAACATACCACCTTATGAAATCAGCTCAAGATTTATTAGCTTAGTTTAAAAAAAAAACCTTATTAAGAGATTTAAGATTTTTTATTGTTGAAGTCAAAGAATTACATCTGTCGTATTAAAAACTAATTATTTGATTGATCAGTATTGATATTGATAAAATGAAGAGGTATTCAGTGGCGGATCCAGAAAATCTATTAAGGGGACCATTAAGAATCCTCGGATTCTTTAACGTTAAAAAATGTATAATGAAAAAACCCATTATATAATAAAAAAAAATTAAATAGCATAATTTAGGGGCCCCCGCCTAGATTCGCCACTGGTATTGTAAATTATTTGACGTCTTAGACTAGTATCCGCAAAACCTTTTCGCGCTGTCGTCCCCTTGGCACCTTTGATGTTCAAATAGCCGATGATAAGATAAAAATCAATTTGCTCTAGAGGCTTCGTTAAATAAAACAAACTTTGCTTTCCCACCTTGGCTCTCAGGCTTCACTCCTAGCGCCACCTCTCCTCTTCCCCCACAAAAAACACCTCTTTTTTTAGTATTAGGTATACTGCAAAATAAAATAAAACCATGCTTTTGTGTATAACTCTTATGTTAAATCTATTCTTTGGAAAGCATACATGTTCCTTAAGTGTTCGTCACTTAGATTTTGTCGTAAAGATTATGTAAAAAAACAAAACAAAAAAACAACAACAAACAACATTCTTGGTTCTCATACCTCCTTGCCGCCCCTCTACTGCCCCCATTTTTGCTCTCAGCCCCGTGGGTCTTTCCCTGCCCCCAGAGGGGGAGGTACCGCCCACTTTGGGAGAGACTATCTTAGACAATCTGTCTTTCCTGCAAAACCAATATCTGTTTTTGATGTCAACCTCTACGTTTTGTTAATGGGCTAATTTCACACTCATCTTATTTCACCAAATATCAATAATTCATTGGAAAAACCAAGCAGCAGTCAATCAACACAGCCTAATATTAAAAAAAAAATTCGTATGTTTTGTCATTTTTTACTCGTACACCATACTAGATTAGCCTTTATTTGCACTTAATACAGTCTTATCAGTAACGGATCCAGAGGGGGGTCCAGTGTGTCCGGACCCCCACTTTTCTTATATATATATATATATATTGCGAGTGGAAGTAACGTGAAAATTAACCATTTCCCCCGTCCCCATCACACTTGGACCCCCACCCCTTTCTGAAATCATATATCTTCGCCTGGATATCGACGAGCATGAGGCGCAGATGCAGGATTTCTGAAAGGGGGGTCAAAAGGTGGATTTCTCAAAATGGGGGAGGGGCCCAAAATAGATGAGTGAATAGAAAACGAGAATAAATTGTTAATTTTCACGTCCTTCCACTTGGAAAAAGGTGAGAAAAAAAATTCGGGAAAGTGTGGGGGGGGGGGAGGGGGTGGCGGGAGGCTCCGCTACTGTCATACACTACACATCGGTCAACTAACACAGCCTAGTTATTTTAATACTTTTTGCTTGTTTTGTCATTTTGTACTCGTACACCATACTTGATTGGCCTTTATTTGCACTTAATGCAGTGATATCGACATGTATGTAATACTGTACACACCATGTGTGTTGTCTGCACCTGTTCCATCATTCCTTCTGTCGCCTACAGCCGTATAAATAACATACTTTCAAAGATTGTCGGTGAAAACAAGAACTTGGCATTTCAAGCTAATCATTTGACCGGACACGCTAACCAGACTACAGGAGAATAACGATTCAGGGTTAGGTTTTTTTTATTTTCTTCATTTCCTTTTATTTTCAAAAACAAAATTTGCACTGGTTAATACACTCATTTTTTTTATTTTTGTTGTTTAACGATACCACTAGAGCTCATTGATCTGTTGTTTAACGACACCACTAGAGCTCATTGATCTGTTGTTTAACGATACCACTAGAGCTCATTGATCTGTTGTTTAACGACACCGCTATAGCTCATTGATCTGTTGTTTAACGATACCACTAGAGCTCATTGATCTGTTGTTTAACGATACCACTAGAGCTCATTGGTCTGTTGTTTAACACCACTAGAGCTCATTAATCTGTTGTTTAACGACACCACTATAGCTCACTGATCTGTTGTTTAACGACACCACTAGAGCTCATTGATCTGTTGTTTTGACCCCCAATAGCCGATATTTATTTTTTCTGCTGAGGGGTCGTTAAACAAACAGCCAATCAATCAACTGATCTGTTGTTTAACGAGACCACTAGAGCTCATTGATCTATTAAACATCGATTATTGGATGACTTACATTTGGAAATTATAGCACGTAATCAAGTCTGAGCCAGCTTCGGAGGGGTGTGTAGGTTACTTAATGTTGTTTGCATTAACTACGGCAATACTCTCTCTCTCTCTCTCTCTGTGTCTCTATCTCTATCTCTGTCTCTCTCTCTATCTCTCTATATCTCTCTCTCCATCTCCCTCCCTCTCTCCCCCTCTCTCTCTCTCTGTCTATCTATCTATCTGTCTGTCTCTCTCTCTCTCCCTTCCTTACTCTGTGTGTGTGTCTCTGCCTCTCTCTCTCTGTCTCTGTTTCTCTCTCTCTCTCTCTCTCTCTCTGTCTCTCTCACTCTATCTCTCTCTCTATATATATATATCTCACTCCCTCCCTCTCTCACTCACTCTCTCTCTATCTATCTATATCTCTCTCTCCACCTCTCTGTCTGTCTGTCTGTCTGTCTGTCTGTATGTCTGTATGTCTGTCTGTCTGTCTGTCTGTCTGTCTGTCTGTCTGTCTCTCTCTCTCTCTCTCTGTCTCTCTCTCAGCATGCATAGTTTACATTAATACATTTATTTTAATTGCATTTCCCGCCTTATTTTCATATGTTATGTGTGATATCTTGTATACCAAAGAACCACACGTGCTTCCCACGGGATACTTTTCCACTGGCATAAAGGAGTCTTTTATATTAACATTTCCATAGACAGAACAAAAAATGTCACAGTATTTAGCCTTTGATGTATCATCCGTTGATTACAGGCTGAAACAAGACCTATTTCAATAGGTTCTGACTGATGGTTTCGATCCTTCGACTCATTGCACCTTACCCGGATGCTCTACCACTGAGCAACGTGTTCAACAGATAGAACAAGAAACGGTAATGAACGTGTTCCGTACCAGGCCATTACACCTTCTAACTCCAGGCTGGTACGTAGTGGTTTCAAATTTCAGTCGAGCCATGGAATATTTAATCTCAGTACCGGCTCCAACTCTTGAGTGTTTAGCAAGGCTCATTGGGTATGTAAACACTACTTGCACCGAACAGTAGTCCACAACTGGTTCAACAAAGGTAGCAGGCTGTCCTGTCTGCGAGATAGTGCATTTAGAAGATCCCTGGCTATTTTTCGATAAGAGCAGTCACATGGCGGCAGCAGGTTTCGTCTCTCCTACTAACATCTCCTGGACATACAGCACAGTAGGAGCTGGATCTAGCTCAAACGGTATATAGTAGGGTGTCCGCCTGTGAAGCTGTCGGTCGTCGGATCGATCCTTCTCTGTGGACCAATTTGCAGTTTGGGCTATTTTCTGTTCCAACCAGTGGTCCAAAACTGGTTTATCAAAGGCCGTAGTATGTGCTGTCCTGTCTGTGGGACAGAGCATATGAAAGGTCCCTTACTGCTTATCGGAAAGAGTAGCCTATGTGGCGACAACGGGTTTCCTCTAAATCAATATGTTAGAATGACCATATGATTGACGTCCAATAGCAGATGATAAGATAAAAATCAATGTGCTATAGAGGCGTCGTTAAATAAAATAAACTTTACTTTACAGCACAGTAAGCTGTTGTGTGCCCTGGACAGCGCCCTTGAATATTAATAGGATATAAGCACGAAATGACGTTTAACCTAACCTAATGAAACATAGCGTACCGAACATGCAGTTCAAGAATCTGTTTACTTCTGCATGACTAACTAGTAATAAAAATCTGTAATGTGTTAGTTGGCAGAGAGTGGTCGTAACGTCATGTTTAATAAGTATTACACATTGTGATAGGAAAGTAATGTTTGTTTATAGGTGCTCTATCATAGTCAGTGACGGTGTAACAGAATATTAGTTCCCCCGAATATTTGTTACCCCAGGAACAAACATTAGGCGAATATTTGTTCACCTAAGGGAACGAATATTGTTTCCCACCTACGAATATTTGTCCCCCCCCCCCTCCAGTATAATTAGTTTCCCACCTACGGATATTTGAACATCTCCCAGACAAAAATTCGGGCCCGCAAAAATGTATAAGCAGTTTTCGTCAATATTTAGTTTCTTGTCACATTAAATATTTGTCTTTTTTGTATTAAATATTTTGTTCATGAATCAGTTCATCTTTTGTCTAGGGTCCATTTCAATGAGCCCGATACCTAATTTAAATTGTTCAGGCCATTCGCAAAAATTTCAAAATGTACCTTAGGGCCAGCCGAGGCTTAATTCGGCACTAATCACAGTTGCCAGAGGAAGTATTTTCTGTTTACATATAAATGCAACATAATATAGCACTATCTCAAGGCGCTTTTCTCGTCTGGAATTTCCGAAGATTTGTTTTCTTTTTTTCCCATGATACTGATATTTATTATCCACATGGTTCAAGCTCCCAGCGTCTGGATTTACCTCGGCGTTTTCCCCTCTCTGGCAACTCAAAATATAATATGCTGGAGGTTCTTTACAAGATGAACATGACCCTAAGATCATATAATTAAGTATGCTAATTTAATTGATTATAATTTGTTGTTTGTATGCATAACTACATTTCAAAACATACATTACAAATAGTATTAGCAGATCTTTTACCATTATGTGTTACAATTTTAAAGTATTTTCTTATGTAATTCGCTGCTTCAGAACCAAAAGGATAGCAGAACAGAACAGAACAGAACTTTATTACTTCCAGGCTGTAAGGCAACGTCATATGTGGAAACACGAAAAATATGTGTTACATGACAAGATAGGACAGAGTTTACAGGAGAATAATAAATAATATAATATATATAAATAATGCAATATAGGGCTGAAAACTGTTTCTCGCCTAGACACAAGTTTACGTGGAATATCTTTACATTTCAAGATAAATGTGGGATAGCTTCAGAAACCTACATACATCCTTTGTGCAACAGATGCAGCTTTTGGCAATGACGTACTAATGATGCTAACAACGTACCGCCTTTTGGTTTTGAAGCAGTGACATCCATCGTGATTTTGTTCTTCTTCGTCTTTCTGTAGAGCGGGATGTAGCTCAAACGATAGCGTGTCCGCCTTTGAACCGGTTGTTTGTGCAACAGAAGCAGCTCCCTTTTAGGGGCATTCAGTGAAGCCAGTAGGTGCCAAACCCAGACTTACACCCTTTTGATTCTGAAGCAGCGAGTCATTATTTTTCAGCTAATAAATCTGCTTTAATTGACGGCAACCCGTTGTGACCATGCGGCTAAGTTTATAATATTTTAAATGCCATGCATTTTAATTAGATATTTTCTGGAGGACTGCCATCTAGTTCAGTTATGATTGGTTAATCAGTAGCTAATAGGAAAGGAATGTCATTATCCCGCCAGCGCATTATTTTAACTTCGTCTAACAGGTGTCTAATAACAGTATTTGCAATACGTGAGCTACAAAAGAAACCTGTTACCATTTTTGACAATTAGGCCTTAGAAATTTGAAATGTGCCTACATCCAGTTGGTTCGGGCACGCCTCCCCCTCTCTCCCCCACACCCACGAATCCCTTGCCTTAAGAAGAAGGTACCCAATTAGAAGCAATGGCTCTTTAAACGCATACTCCCACGGACCCCTGACCTATTTAATTTCCAAACAAAGAATTAATTTAAATTATAAACATTTGATTCGTCGATAGAAATACGTCATTCAATTACTTACATAACCACTGCATCTCGCTTATTATTAATAATTTTAAAAATAATTATTGAATGATGGTAACGAACCATAAACCATAAACTCGACGTGGAATTCCTTATACCATGGTTCAGGTAAAACGCCTTGCGTGATATAAAAGCGATATCTAATATCACAAATGCATGTAAGTTTCATTCGTAATCAATATTTAGAGCACAAAGCCCCTTAAATTCAATGGAAATGTGCCTTTAATAAACTGCTTCTTGCCACGGTCCATAGTTATTATGAACCGATATTATGTTTTGTTTAACAACTAGGTTTTACGCCATCCTCCATTTAATTATAATATATGGTAGGTCAGTCATCACGGACTTTACCGAATGAAGTTGGCGAATCACTATGGAATTAACCGAACTGACAAATCATTTCCCACGAAATGTACGGACTTATGCTAATGAACTTGCCAATAACATCACAAACATCGACGCAAGAAGTATCCATAAAGTCTATTTTTGTTGTTTGTGTTGCTGTTTTTAAATAAAAATACTGATTATATTAATTATGCTGTCAATATTAGCCATTATATAAGACAGTAAAAATAAAATGTGGTATATACCATACTCCATCAAAAATATCAATGCACATTGGGTACCAGATGTAAATGTCGTCAAGTTTATTATTTGCAGTGTAGTATCCTGTGTGAATCTTGTTTTTTCTTGACTTTGGTTTCCAGTAACGGTACATTTGGACACCCCCCCTTTCAGAAATAGTGCATCCGCGCCTATTTCTGCAAAATAATTTCTGTTTTGGTTTTGTCTTTTCAGAATTCGTACGACCGGGGTTACGGAAGTATGAGCAGCGGTAAAACTTATGGCTCGGTATGTATTCCACTTCCGTTTTCGCTGTACTTTTTGTTATTTTGTTGATAGTAGCAGGTTGCATTGTACCAAATAACATCTCTCAGATGGGTCAAAGACCGGAGTGATCCGACCTTTTAATAGAGCAGTTAAAGGCATGGTTCCTCGGAATTTAAGGGGCTTTGTGCTCTAAATATTGATTTCGAATGAAACTTACGTGCATTTGTTATACTAGATCTCGTTTTCATTCATATAACGCAAGACATTTTAACTGAACTATGTCGAGGCGATCGATTTTTTTCACATGTTAACATTTCAAATTTCAAGATCGTAACTCCTCGTGTGGAGAAATAAATTGGTACAAAATATTTTTGTAGTGGCAAAACATATCTTGAAATTTGAAGAATTCTAATGTTTAAATGTGAAAACAATCGATCAACTCAGCATGGAATTCCCTCTACCATGGTTCAGTTAAAACGTCTTGCGTGATATGAAAGCGAGATCTAGTATAACAAATGCATGTAAGTTTGATTCGTAATCAATATTTAGAGCACAAAGCCCCTTTAATTATGTGGGACTATGCGTTTAAGGTTTGTATAAAATTGAGGACTTTAATTTATTGCGGAACAAAGAATTAGCACAAAAAACTCCTGCATCATGGAAAATGATCTCCGGTTAATTTTCACGTGACTTAATACTGTCTCACCGTATCACATTTTAAAAAATGTTTTAATTTCCTTCATTTCCTGAACACAACCCAAATTAAGAAGTGTTCATAATTATCTTTCATAATTTCTATTTGAAATAGTACACCCAACAAAAACTGTATCGGCAGTGAAAAAGAGGCACTCTTTGATTGGTAGATAACAGTGACGTCAGAGCTCTCGAGTGAATGTAATTTATAAGTGTTAAAAAACAGCTGCTATGTCAGGCCTGAAGCGGGCTTTTGACGTTAATGGCATCGAACATTTCCTCGCCAACAAAGCCAGAAATAAACTTCTAAAAGAAAATACTACAGATAACCGCAATCAGTCGTATTGATACAGGTGAAGGTCACAAGGTTATTCCAACCAAGCCTTTGATAAAAACAAGGTTTTTAAGAACGTATATGCGCAATACGTTGGTGTTGCTAATAAAAACAATGTTCTTAGGGAAACCTGTAATACATATTATTTTTATACCAAATGTATAAGTTCTATGAAGGAAAATATTTCTTTAACTGAAAAAATAACACATTACTTATAATTAGCAATCTATCAAATAGCATTCAGTTCAGTCACAGTGTGAAGTGGCGCCAACTTTTGATAGAGCATTTAATACAGCCAGGCCTGCTTTTGGTGATAGAGTGGTAGCTGTAATAAAATATTTAACGTTTTTTAATATTGTAGTGGGTTTAAAGTTACATACAACCTAATTAACGGTGTTTCCCCATTTAAAAATAGCCGACACTAAACTTTTTTTTCCATAAAAATTGAAAGTCGTAATTTCGGTCATTTCCGGTTATTTATTCCGTACCTTTTGGCCTTTTCCGGCCGCTTTTCCGATATCATGATAGCTGTAACTTGATATTATTACTGAAAAAAAAATCTGAAATAACACTGGAACTGAATTTGATCATCCTAAAATCTTTTAGACTGCTTAATAAATGTTTGATAAACTTTAAACATGACCATATGTGAAAAGTTAAGCATTAATTACTCAACTTCACACATAATAATTATTGTTATAATCAAGAATTAAAAAAAAAAAAAAAAGCACATACCGACCCTATTTTTTTTTTTACCATGTAATAGGAAACACAGGTAATTATTTTTTTTGCCTTATGAAGTTAAAAAAGGAGAAAAATAAGTGGTTGAAGGTTGGGAGGATTAAACTCCATATCTACCCTGTATCCGATTCAGATTTTGGTTTAGAATTAGGTTTGTCATGGCCAATTTCTCGTTATATCGAAGACTAGCAACGTAACCGCGTATTCTGTTTAATTTGTTTTAAGAGTAACACCTGATGATGTTTCGTGTATATGATGATTGAATGATTTGTTGTTGCTGTACTAGCCACACGATATTATGTAAGAATGGTCACAAAACGGCAAAGACGCCTTCAATGGTAAAGTTTGTTTTATTTAACGACGCCTCTAAAGGACATTGTTATTATGTTCTTTTAACTATTGGATGTCAATCATATAGTCATTCTGACATTTATTTAGAGGAATCCCGCTGCCGCAACTTAGGCTACTTTTTCCGATAAGCAGCAAGAGGTATTTTATATGCACCATCCCACAGACAGGACAGCACATGCCACGGCCTTTGATGAACCAGTTGTGGATTACTAGTTGGAACAGAAGATAGCCCAAACTGGCCTTCAATAGAACACGAGTCATTGCCTTTAAAATTCATCAACACTTTGATTACGCGCGTTTGAACCTCATCTGTCATTGTTCAGTGGCACTGTGTTTTTAAACGTTTATTAGCGTGCCCAATACTTTAAAGGGACACTGCCATAGTTGCACAAGGTAGCAGCCAACCAAACTATATTTCTTGAAATGTAATGGATTTAAAAGAACATAGCCTCAATTATTTTTAATATTTTGTTTTGTTTTCTTTAGGGACTCTATTACAACACATTAATTTGTTAATCATCGGCATATGGTAATTTTGTTACGTTGCTAGTATACTTAATTGGATCATTAAGTTTTGAAAGGATAGATTAATTTGCAGCTGTTTATCTTTAATATATGTAAACATAGCAAAGTTTGACACTTGTAACTGTCATAGGTCACATTTAAATGAATTTTTTTTTAATCATTGACTTTGTTTTTCTTTTTTTTCTTGTGTAATAAACCATGAAATGCAGCACAGCCTGTTCATAATGCTGCATAAATTAATTATATTTATATATAACGCATCATCCCATATGTTTTTTTAGCAATGACGATTACTTTATATGTTATGCTAATAGTGATAATAGTTATGTGCATATTTCGTATGACGTCATTATAAACTTTAAAGTGGTTAATATCATAAATATGAAAATCTTCGATCCGAGGCGAAAGTGGCTGTGCTCATAAAAACGTAAAATAAAATTTATATGAATATAACTACAGAAATTAAATTATATTACATTTTAAGTGTGTGGTTGTATTTATGAAGTTTATTTTTAAAATATGTTAAGTTATTGGAGACATGGGCTTAACAAATCGGGGGTGGGGGGTGGTGGGGTGGGCGCATTTCCTTATTTTTTGGATAGGGGAAATGCCTATATAATTACCCCTAGACACCCCCATTTTTTGCTTCGAAAAAAATGAAATATATTTTCTAAATAATAATATTTTCCAGTATTTCCCTTTATGATATCGATGTAACACTTAGCCATGTGTTCTTATCACAAAAATACCGAAGTACACAGGGGGTCTATTATAGTTTCAAGGTTTTAGCCGCAAAAGGCATTACAAAAACTTTGGATTTTCAACAACAACAAAATTAGACTCAGTGCTCCGACTCAGTGCTCCAATTTCCTGGAAG
>JAULBS010022113.1:0-10673 GCA_032355785.1 Symmetromphalus regularis
AGTTCGTTGCAAGAGTTTTAAAAAATAAGAAGAACTTTTATGTTACCACTAATAAGGTGTTTACTGTTCCACAACTACATGTATGTGATTGTAAACAAATATTTTTATGGACTATTTTGCTTTTAAAATATCACAGATGCTTAGGTGCGCACTTTGGTGCCAGCAGTGTACAGACATTTTGTAAATGCGACAAAAGCATGCTCACTAACTCAATACTCTACATTGAGATAGAAAGATACACCTGCTAGTCTCATAACATTGTAGGAAGCCAGAGGCATGACATAAATATTCCCACTGAATTCAGATCATCTTTATTTAATTGATCACAGAGGGATGAAACACTAAAGAAACAAATTTTTATAATAAATTTATTTTTCACTAGTAATACATATATATATATATATATTCTTTATTCTATTTAGTATCTGTATTCCATCAGTATACATATTTGTCACTTTACCCAATTACAGATGGGTGTTTTTTGTTTAGTTTTTTCGGAGTGGGGTGGGAGTAGGGGTGCTGTGCTGAGGGTCGAGTGTTAAAAACAAATATTAAAATATTCTTGAATTATGATAGATATAAGTCCTCAATGTATGTAGATAATTTTATTTTATAATAATACCTAAAAGAAAAACATTCTCGGCCATCTTGAAGCCAATTCTATTCTTGCTTTATAAACATATTGCGGCCATTTTTCATGCCATTTTGATCCATAATACAGACTTTTTCACATTGCCAGCATACTTTTTCGTAACCAGTGCCCTGAAATAATATCAAAAAGTATGTTGGACAAAATTCTAAAAAGAAGTGCACATACATACCACGTTTTCCAAAATTGGGACTAAATTTCCCTTATATTACTGCTTATAAATTACAGGCCATCTTGGTTTTTTATGTCCACCAGTACACATTCTTTTTTCATGTTAATTATAACATATGTTAAACAGATTCTAATGCGTGTAACACAAAATTACGAAATTAAAAATAATGTGAAGCCAATTTTATTCTTGCTTTAGATTCTATAAACAAATGGCGGACATGTTGTTTTCTGCCATTTTGTACTATAAAATGGAATTTTTCAGGTTGCCAACATACTTTTTCGTAATCTGCACCCTAAATTCGTACTAAAAATGTATGTTGGACAAAATCCTAAAAAGAAATGCCCGTACATACCACATTTACAGAAATTGGGACCTAATTTTCCTTATATTACTGCTTATAAATTGGCAGCCATCTTGTTTTTTTATCATGTTTTTTATTCCATATGTTAAACAAATTGTAATGTGTGTAACACAAAATTACAAAATTAAAAACGATGTGAAGCCAATTTTATACTTGGTTTATAAACATATGGTGGCCATTTTGTTTTCCACCACTTTCGACCATACAAAGGAATCTTTCAGATTGCCAATATACTCAGAGCCCTGAAATCATACTAAAAAAGTATTTTGGACCAAATCCTGAAAAAAGGCCCGTACATACCACATTTTCCGAAATTGGGACCTGATTATATGTTTTACTGATAAAAATAACTTGTAAGTTATATTAAATGTCGGCAGTTCAATAATTTAATGTCTATACAAGCCTGGAAATAAGTGCTCGGTCACGGACATTGTCCGGTACACAATTGTCATTTGTCAAGCTTTGACAATCACAAATTTAATATTAGCGGACCTTTTGTCCGACAAAATCAGTTCGATGCTATACGTTTAAAATGTATATTTTGAGAAGTTTCAAGATCATACGCATGCTTACATATGCTTAGCGGTAATTGAACAGTCGCCACTACATTTATGGAGTAAATCTATTAATAGACCTGATCAAGCCCGATGACTCTATAAATAATACTTTGAACCTGAATCCATAATTGGCCGACTTATTCCGAATGACCTAAATAACCTGCAAATGACCTAAATAACCAGCAACATTAGCTTGAAGTCGCAAAAACGTTTGATCATTTTTGGTTTAACGTCCACCTGTCTCTGCCCCCATCAGTGTCATTAAATGATATCGGTTAATAATATAGAATTAGTGGTGTAAATGGGATTTGGATATGCTGCTAAAATATGTGACATCAGGCATGTAGCATGAATGCAAGACGTTGAAGAAAATCGCATCATTTTTCAACAAAACCGTAGCCTCCCAGTTCTGTTCATACCTCGTATTCAACCTCTCCAACTTTTGAGAAAAAGCTTGGTAGAACACAACGTTCCAGTACCTATGTGCAATTACTTTCGTGGCTAAAACATTTGCGATTGAGCTTTCATTTTACATTTTCGCAAGGAATTATTTTCGTGACCACATCCCCCAATAATATGAATAAAAAGGAACAATTACTAAACTCTTTTGAGTTACGGTTTCATTTATACGCTTTGACATTATCTGGATACTATCCACGTGTTATATATATTTCCGATAAGACATGTTATCGACTGAACACATGCATAATGCAACTGTTTAGACACAAAGTATAATTTATTGATTGTACCCTCAAGTTTCTGTTCAGATTAACTAAGAATATTCATAATTATTGATGAATAATCACATATACACTTTGTAAAAAAAAATGAAATCCGCATTTGTACGAAATGTTGTTAACTTGTTGAATGTATTACGAATTTACAGTATGGTGTTCATAGCCAAACTGGAAATAAGTCCGCGCGAAATTGAATTCGCGGCATTATTAGCATGTTTGCGATTTTCGCCGTATGTATTATTCGCAATTTATTTATTTTTGCCTATATGGAGTACTTTGCTGAAATGGGTAAGTGACGATTTCGTACAAACAAATGCGTCCATGTGGTTGAAAGATGAAGATAATTTGAAAGTTGAAGTATCTGTGATGAGGTGTGCAATAAAAAAAAAATAAAAAAATAAAAATAAATAAAAAAAAAAAACCTTTAGTCTTTAAAACTAATGTTTATTTCACTATTAAATTTCATTTTAATTTGGAGACAGGTACGTTTTCGTTTTTGACCGGCACAAATTGATTGACATAGGACATTTTGACAGGCACATCTAAAAAAAATTATTTCCAGGCTTGCCATCTGCAGTTTGGGCTATTTTTCTTTCCAACTAGTAGTCCACAACTGGTTCATCAAAAGCCTTGGTATGTGCTGTCCTGTCTGTGGAGCAGTGCATATAAAGGACCCCTTGCTGCTTATCGGAACTAGAACCTATGTGGCAACAGCAGGTTTCCTCTTAATACATATGTCAGAATGACCATATGACAGACGTCCAATAGCCGCTGATAAAATCAATGTGCATCGTTAAATAAAACAAACTTTACTTTTTTGAAAACTACCTGCATATAGAGTGGAGGTGAATATGTACCTTCTTCTGAAGTTAAGTGGGATAACGGAAGGTTATAAAGTATATATGAAATATTTACAGCATGGAAACAGGGATTAATCACCAGACACTGAAATAAGCATAATACCTGGTCACCCATCAAGAGATTTCTTAAGGATCTGGTAACCTATAAGTTACAACGAATTCTTCATGTCCAATACAGCCATGACCTTTACTATTAAATGCCTTAACAGACATGATATCAATTCTCCTTTTATCTTTAAGTATCATTCACATTTTTTATTTTCATTTTAAAAAACCTGATAACATCATACCATTTGCCAAAGAATTTTCCATTCACAACTTTATCAACATGTAATATGGGAAAAAAACATTCTCAACTTATTTTGAGGCCTGAATCATTACTGTACACATGAAATTATTGCAAATATTTAATGCCAAAAATATGAGAACCATTTAGATGGAATAATTGTCTCATTTTGACTTTATCAGCATCTTTATCTTCCAAGCCAGAATAAACACTAACAATGACCACACAAGATGCATTACGGTAATAAACTAATTTTTGTATACTCGTATGATACACTAATTTCATAATTTACAAATCATATTTCATTTTACAAAAACATAAAAATACTTAGAACAGCTGAAGGGTAGAATGTAAGAAACATAGTTAATTTTGAATTGGATAATGTCTATATTTAGAAGAACAAACATACAACTGTGTGGGTCTTTCAACTACAATTTTGCCACACGCTCTCCCAGCTTCTCCAGTTCTTCAGCAATCTGAGGCGGCAAATCTTCATTGATCTGTTCATCAAAATACTTGCCAATTGCAGTCACCTCCTGATGCCAGAATTCAGGAGGGAGGTCAAAGAGTTCTTTCACATCAATGCCACTAAGGCCTGTCAAGTTTAAAGTATCTGGTTTTGGAATGTAACCAACAGCAGATTTGTCTGCAATGTCCTCACCACTGCATCGCCGGAACACCCAATCAAGCACTCGAATATTCTCACCAAATCCAGGCCAGATGAAATGATTGTTTGCATCTTTACGGAACCAGTTCACATGATAGATCTTAGGTAAGGTGATGTTAGGTTTGTCCTGGAAGCTAAGCCAATGTTTGAGGTAGTCGCCAAAGTTGTATCCAAAGAATGGTCTCATCGCAAATGGGTCATTCATGATGACCTTACCTTGGTGCTCAGCTGCAGCAGTAGATTCTGATCTCATAGCTGCTCCAATGAACACACCATGTTGCCAGTTGAAGGCCTCATAAACAAGTGGGACTCCTGTGAAAATTAATTTTAAAAAACTTAATAAGTTCATCTATGTATAGTTTCAGTGACACTACACTCAGGTGGAATAAGAAACTATTTGTTTTTTTATATATCAACTGTTAATTATTTAGGGTGGACATCTAACATAAAATAAAACAAGACAAGGATTATTCAATAAATTGAATTCAATTTGTAGTTTTATTAAGGGAGAAGTTTTAAACGATGGCCAGAATTTGTATTTAATAATCATTTATAATTTAATTTAAAATAACAACAACAACAAAAACAACAACAATAATAATAATACTGAATGAAATAAAAGAATAGAAAACAATGCAATATAGAATAAAAATAGGATCTGGAATTAAATTCAGTATAATTTATTTTTTAATTCTAATTCTTTCACTGGTCTTACATTATTAAGAAACTATGATTCTGAAACTGAGTTTGTAGAAACAATCTAGACACTATTAAAATCCTTAATGAAAAAAAAAGTAAAGTTTGTTTTATTTAATGATGCCTCTAGAGCACATTGATTTTTATCTGATCATCGGCTATTGTATGTCATACATATGGATATTCTGACATGTCTTTTTAGAGGAAACCTGCTGCTGCCACATAGGCTACTCCTTCTGATAAGCAGCAACGGGTCTTTTATATGCACCATCCCACTGACAGGACAGCACATACCACAACCTTTGATAAAAACCCTAATGAAGGCACCTGGTTATATTTTGTAAAGTTACTGATACAAGCTATCTTTATCATGATATCTGTCAGCACTGAACATTTCCTTAAGGAGAACAGAAACTTAATATTGTTTTGGGTTAAGTTTTCATACATACTAAATATACATCGTACTAAAACAGATTAAATTTTTAAAAACCCAAAAAATTAAAGATATACAACAATGTTTTAGATGTTTAAATTTTGTCCAGGCACAAATCATTAAAACTTTCTGTAAACAGCATAACTTATCTCCCCTTGTTTTGCACATATCTGTGATGTTAGAGGCACAAATGTAGGTAGACCCAGTGATTTTTCATTTCAAAAATCAACTATTTTCTGTTTTGTATTTTTGTGAATTCTGTTTCATTTCCGTTTCAGGATTAAAATATGTTTAATTAGCAAGTTAACTGAAATAAATTTTGACAATTTATAGGAGAAAATGCTATTTATTCATAACTGTAAGAATTAATTATTTGAATCTATCCTCAATGTCTCCATTCACATAGCAAGTCTGCGTTTTTGTTTAATTTGTGACTTTCTGACGCCACTAAATGCAGGGACTTAGCCAATGTAACAACTCATTATTACTCATCCCGTGATGTCACATGCAATAGGCTGTTTGTAACATCAGTGACCAGTCCCATCAACCAACTTCACAAAAACCAACAGGTTTGCATTGCGCTATGAAAACAAGACATACTATACATTGACAAATCGTAAGTTTTACAACATGTTTCAATTATAAAACAATATTTATAATTTTGATTTCGCTGAAAAAAAAAATATTCCGTTTTCAAATTCAAATGTGAATTCCTTGAATTCTGTCTGTTTTCCGTGATTGGAAAAAAACACTGGATCTACCAATGGTATCTGCATCTAAGAGTGGTATGGGTTCTACAAATCATTTTCTCTGCACACGTACAGCCATCAGCATGTTTTTAAAAAACAGAATTGAGTATAAGGAGGTTCCCAAAGTGCAGTCAACATTGTAATACCGTCTTAAAATGCCAGAAGACATCATAATCACCAGCAGAAAAATAAAATCATATTTCTGAAGCTTTGTGTGAAAACTGGTTATTTTTACCTTGATTTTTAAGCAGTATTTTTTAATCAACTCATTTCATTTAGCATAACTCACTTACATACACTGTAAATACTCACATACATATTTCTTTAGCATAATAATACAAGGAACTGGATACAATGAGACACCTTAAAATCACCAAACACGTTTTAAAATTAATTTTACAGTCTAGGAATGTTTTTGCATTTTATTATTTGAAATGCATGTTATGCAAGAGGTACCATATAAAAAATATAAAATAACAATAATAAAAGATGTGATTAATTTAGTGTGAATGAAAAATGGGTTACGTAAAAGTAGACTTGTGGGAGCAGCATAAGAACAAAGGGATCATTTGCAATTATATTGATAAGCTTGTACATAAACAGAATGCCAGATTAAACCAGAAAAGTGAGAGAGATATAGACAGACACAGATGGAATATTATATAAACAATTATATAAAAATAATCAATGTTTAAGTGTAAAAGATTACCCCCACCCCACCTAATTTCTCACACCTGTTTGAAAGTAATTTATAGTCAATTTGCAAGTATGGCAATTTGATTGAAGGTAGATAACTCCTGAAAGTAAAGCACTCATTTGTGGTGTCAGTTTGCTTTTATCGCCATTGTTCATTTTTGTTACAAAGGAGTTTCAAATCTGATGCATCATGTAGTTCTGTAACAATAAACAATCTAATGATTAGTATTATAAGTAAAATATTTCTTCTGACCTGATACACATTTTTTATGTCTCGGTCAATGCCATTGTACCAGTTCTTGAAAAATGTTATTACAACTGAGAGGACATCCAAATACAGCTTTGAATATATTGTGGCCTATCTACCTCTCTCTAATTGATTTGTTAGATATATTATAAACTGAAACCCCTATAAAAAAAGCAATTCTCAAAGTAATTAATGTTAAATTTTAATAAATATTTTACCTTTTGGTCTACGTCCACCAAAAATAATGGCTGAAATTGGAACACCATCAGGACTCTCCCAGTCAGGGTCCATGATGGGACACTGAGAAGCGGGTGTACAAAACCTGCATGTAAATGTATCAAATATGAGACATACAAAAATAAATAATTATAAAACTTCTTCCAGGAATACCATACAAAACATTCAAGTCAACATAACCACACCCCCCCCAAAAAAACCCATACAAAACTGTACTTCAAAAATAACACATAAAAGCAGAAGTCAATGTATGAAATATGAGACATACAACAATAAAACATTTTTCATAAACATACAAAACACAAATCAATGCATTAAACATGTATCATTATCATGGATCAGTTATAATTTATAATAACTACCCATAATGCCAGTAAAATTATTGATAGATACCAGATTCCTTTAAACCCAGCTTCAAACACCAATAAAAAAACACATGTGGAACTTTAACATCTCACAATGTTAAAGTCTTTAAAATATTTTTGTGAACCATTCCAAGATTTCTCAATCTGTTCCAGGATATATTATTTTCAATAATACCTTAACACAAAATTAAAAATAGCTGTTAGGGATAAAACTGATTAAATAACAAATATTTTTCATGGGCAAATGAGAACTGAGGGAATTTGCCCTCCCTCTCCTTTGACCTGTATTAATAACACGGATATCACTGGACTTACCTAGAGTTAGGATGGGCAGCTGGTTTACCATCACTCTCTTCCTTTGACCAGTCTTTGTCTCCAAGCCATGACTCAATATTCACACCGCTTGGTATTTCGTCTTCCATTCCCTCCCAGAAGAAGCCACCATCACTCGTCTCAGCCACGTTGGTGAATATCGTATTAGACTGGATTGTTTTCATGGCATTCGGATTAGTTTTCATTGACGTACCTACAAAATAAAATTGGAATCAATACTAAACCTGCAGGGATCTATATCACAAAGTCACCAACACTTCATCAGTGTGGTGCAGGGATGTCTGTACCCTCATCAAATCAACGAGAACTGTATATGTCGAAGGTTGAACTTATTTTCATGCTTATATCAAATTAAGATGCAAGCATGCTGTCCTTAGCAACAACGATCAGCTTCCTGTGTTGTCTTTCCAGGACAGATGTTAGTGTTAGTAGGACAGATGTTAGTATTAGTAGGACAGATGTTAGTGGTAGTAGGACAGATGTTAGTGTTAGTAGGACAGATGTTAGTGTTAGTAGGACAGATGTTAGTAGGACAGATATTAGTAGGACAGATGTTAGCGTTAGTAGGAAAGATGTTAGCATTAGTAGGACAGATGTTAGCATTAGTAGGACAGATGTTAGTGTTAGTAGGACAGATGTTAGTGTTAGTAGGACAGATGTTAGTGTTAGTAGGACAGATGTTAGTAGGACAGATGTTAGTGTTAGTAGGACAGAAGTTAGTGTTAGTAGGACAGATGTTAGTGTTAGTAGGACAGATGTTAGTGTTAGTAGGACAAATGAAACTTACTACTGCCACACTAATGTGACTACTCTTATGGATAAGCAGCAAGGGATCTTTGATATATACTATCCCATAAGCATGATAGCACATAGGTGTCCTAATGTAAAATCAACATTTTTATAATTATTTTTTTATGAATGTTTCATTTTTATTATTAATTTTAATAAATTCTGATTTCATACCTGTTGCAACACCAAAGAATCCTGCCTCAGGGTTGATTGCACGCAACTGTCCCTTGCTGTCAAATCTCATCCAGCAGATATCATCACCAACACATGTGATCTTGTAACCAGGCAGGCTTGGTTGGAGCATGGCCAGATTTGTCTTGCCACAAGCACTGGGAAACGCTGCAGCAATATATTTCTTTTGGCCTTGTTCATTCTCAATTCCGAGAATCTGGCAATAAAGTTGATTAACATTGAAATAACAATATGAATAACATAAAATAATACCTGATGTATTAAATTCAATTACAGCAAATTATAAATAACAGTAACTTAGGTCTGAAGTGTAAATCTTATGAAACAAAGCCACCATTTATGCATACAAAAAAGCAATATGGTTCCTGTTAGGTGAAAACTAAAATATTAAAAACATCTTGGCATCCAAACCTACCTAGAAAAGGAGGCCAATCCAAATGGGTTTTGTTTTTCAATACATATAAAAAAAATTCAGTATCTAAAATAAAAACATTCTTGCCAACCCTACCTAATTTATTTCAGCATGTTCATTGTCCTACCCTAACTACATGCTGCAATTTATTGCAGACCCAAAATGTTTTTGGACCTGGTTAGTAAATGTTTACGGTGCTATACTTCATTATTTAACATCCATATTAGTTTGTATGAAGTACTAACCAACATGTGTTCCGCTAGCCATCCTTCCTTCTTGGCAAGAATGGAACCAAGTCGCAAGGCAAAGCATTTCTTTCCTAGCAATGAGTTTCCTCCATAGCCGCTTCCAAAAGAGCAGATCTCATTACGATGAGGAAGATGAGCGATTAATATGCTCTGTGGATTGCACGGCCAGTTGTTGTGTATGGGAACTGAAAATATAACACACAGAACCATCAAACAATGTTAACTTCATCAGGGATAGCCCTATTAACAGGAACATTTAGTGGTCCATCCAAATTACATTCAGTGTTCTGTCTGAGCTATTTAAGGCAAGAATTTAAATTGCTTTAATCTGACTTGTTGCCCATGGGTTTCTTTTTGGGAACATGTTATCATTTCACAAAGAATTTGAGAATGTTCAATTTCACTTCAAAAACTATGTTAGCTGGGGATGAAAAATTATTTTAAAATACACTTGCCCAAGGTATTTTTTACATTCTGATTAGGGATTTTACTTTTTAAAATGTGAATAAACAACAGTATTTGGAGAATGGAGTGCAGTGTGCTAAATATCACAGTCTAGCAATACAGGTGTTAAAACACTCTAAGGGGTTGCAAATTTTCTGAAACATTAAGTTAACAAATTAAGTACACTATTTTTGGCTATTTTAATTTCCACCTGGACAATATGTAAATTTGACTGTTTATTTGCCTATGACAGTGGTATATAACAATGTATAACTTACTGGTTGTGGGTAGTGACCTTCCAACAGGGTGCAAGCACTTATTTGCCTAATACAGTGGTATAAAACAAAGTATAACTTACTGGTTGTGGGTAGTGGCCTTCCAACAGAGTGCAAGCACTTATTTGCCTAATACAGTGGTATAAAACAAAGTATAACTTAATGGTTGTGGGTAGTGACCTTCCAACAGAGTGCAAGCACTTATTTGCCTAATACAGTGGTATAAAACAAAGTATAACTTACTGGTTGTGGGTAGTGGCCTTCCAAC
>JAULBS010022123.1:0-10673 GCA_032355785.1 Symmetromphalus regularis
ACCAATTTTATTTTCCTCCCTTCTATTATATATATATATATATATTATTATTATTTATTAATTATTTAATATTCAATAACTGTTGTCGATAGTAATAATTATGTATAAGGAGGTCTAGTAAGTTGTGTAATGTGTGTCTAAATCTCTTATCATAATACTAATGACATTTTCAATCAAAAATTATTTACTGAACCCCATTTAATTATACTTTTTCAACAAACTGATTACGAAAGACCCACACGTTTTTTTTTAAATAACCTTCCTTCTGCTTTTAGTAGGACAACATAAACCTTTACAAAATTAAACATAGATTTTTTCTACTAAATTAGTGCCGAAGAAAATATTTGAAATATGAAATGGTAGTGGTTTTTTTAATGTTCGAATATTAAATAAATTATTATATATTATTAACTTTATGCTAGGATTTAAATATTTTTAATTTATAATAAGCTTTATGGAGTAAAGAAATTACATCATTATATTTATAACTTTCATATAATATATGGTTGTCAAAAACCATTTATTGATCTGTCAAATATGGTTTTTATTTGTTTTGCGAAGGTAAAATTGTGTATGATAGATAAACAAATCCAGTGTTAGCAATAAGTACACAGCCCATACCACACTTTAGCGATAGGTCAATATCATTTTAAAGTGATTCCTTTTCAAATGGTTTATTTTATTAATACAAATAATACACATGTATTCTATATACACTCTATTAATGTACTAGTATTGTAATAATTATTCTAGATATAAATATTTTAAAATCAGGTTTCAGAACAAATCGTATTCTCAAGGACATTATTTAATCATACTGGAGGCATATACGAGTACGTATTTATAAATAAATTTTATGTGCATATATAATTTAATAGCACTACAATAGTAACATTATTTAATAAATAATTAATTAATATACTTAGTATGCATAAATGTTTCGAGATTGACGATATTTGCAATGAAATATTTCTTTAATTTCTATACACAAAATAGTTATTAATGCATTTACGCATTTATTCTATTATTAATTATACAGTAGTAGTGTATATTGTCAAAAACAAATTAATAAAATTTTAATGACCTTATAGTACCAATAAAGAACTTTGGCTTTTGGTTGTAATTACTGCAATTTTGTTGTTAAAAATATGTATTTATTTTTTATTTCTAATGGATGAAAATTGATGATACAAATCTGAAAAAAAAATTATATTTTTAAATATTCTATATGTCAAACCTTAATTCATTGAATGTGGTAATTTAACTTTTGTAGTTTCAGGGAAACGAAATATTTTAACCAAATGAAATAAGTATGTTTATTTTAAAATAACTGTATCAAGTACTAACTTTCCACTTTATTTTAAAATATCACCAGTATGAGAAATATGTCTCATTAATAGCGCATGGTATTTTGTAGACCTACTGTTAGAGTATATAACATAATTATTAATGTATAATTTTTGTTTGTTTTAAAACATGATTACGTGATTTGATTCAAACAAATTGTTAAACTAATTAATTTATAATGCTATATTGAATATAATGGCGACGAAACTGGCTATATTTCACCTCCTTTAACAAACATACGTGTACTGTGTCTTGGTGTTAATGTACCTTGTTTAACAGAAGAATATGCAGTGTAATTAATGCAGTCAACATTCTAATACTGCTATATATATAAAATGAAGAACAAAAGAAACTACACCAGATGAATTTTAACAAAAGTAAACATAAAGTCACAATTTGTACAAAAGGATGGTTATAATTTTTAAATAATCTAGCTGACGACTAATAAATTGTTGTTTCTAAGTGAGATGATTTTCACATTATAATCAATAGGCTTTTTCTTCAAATGATCATTTTGTTTTTGCTATTGTAAAACATCACTTGGTATACTTTCTTTTAATGTTAATTACATAATGTTTCTCATTGAGATGAGTTTCGCATTATAAAAGGCTGATTATAATCTTAAAATGATCTCATTGACGACTAGTAAATTGTTGTTTTTCAGCGAGATGATTTTCACATTATAATCAATGTTTTATTGTTGTTGTTTTTCTTCAAATTATGGCTTCGTTTTTGCTATTGTCAAACTTCACCGTTTGATTTTCAGTGTACAATGCTTTAACAAAATAAAATTCTATATGTTTTATCATTAATTACTGACTGAGTAAAATCTCACGATTCGGTTACTTAGTTTCGAATCAGTAGATTGTATCTTGTATTTTTCAAACAGAACATAATTTAGTGGTTTGTCTTTCTGTATGTCATTAATGTTTCTGACCCTGGGAATTTTCAAGTCTCGTCCTTCAAAGAAATTAAAGGAAAACTTTATGACGCAATATGGTTGGTACACAATTAAATAAACTCTTGACGAAATAATTTCTTAATGAAGTCAGACAAACTGGCTAAAATGTACAAATCCTTGTCGCTCGCTTGCTAGACAGTGAAAGGCAAACCGGGCCTGGGGATAGGGCTGGTAATAGGGTTGGATTAACACAATGAGTACTGCAGGCTATAACAGTGTGTGTTATTGTTGGATGGCGGGTGCTCGACTGACAAGCGGGTAGGTCACCATTATATTTGCACGACGTTGTTCAATCACGACTGCTCGATTTGTTCCTAACTTTAAATCTCTTCAATTATGTGGAATTTTAGCGTGGAGACTATAATCCAACATCGGTAATAAACGAACGTCTGCAGGTTTGTATTTAATTCGCCATACACGAAAGCCGCATGAAAATGTTCCAATTACAAAAATGGCACACTGTTTAAAATGGCATACGTGTCGTTTTAGTGGACGTGCGGTTCGGGTTCACCATTGATCTTAATCTTCATTTCCTTCTTGTAATTTGTGGTGTGAGACCACCATTAGCGATGAAGCGTTGAATTTTCTTCATTTTTTTCTCTTCATTTTTTAAAATAATTATTGTTTTTTCAATGTTCATACAGGTATCTGTAAAGTTTGTATTTCAATGTTTTATTTGTCTCGTTAATACTGACATTTTACCTCAAAGAAACTCACAAACATAGTATGCATTAACCTATGTCTTGAGGTTTATTTATTTTATTAATTTTATTAATTTTATTTATTTTATTTATTTATTTATTTATTTATTAATTTATTAATTTATTTATTGTTTAGTTTGGGTTTCCTTTTTCGTTATTTTAGTTTCTTTATTTTAATTCATTTTATTTTATTTATAAGATCTTAATCACTTTTATTTTTAATTGTTTTTTTTAACATTAAACTTATTAGCAGTATTCCGTTTTAAGTGAATACTTTTAAAAATAACAATTTACATAGGTACAAATACTAAAGCATTAACCTTCTCATGGTGTAAACTTCATACATATTGAACGTTGATTAGATAAATATACGTGATAGTATCGACCGATGGTAAATACCCTACTATCCTCGTGGGATAGTTGTGACGTCACAACCAGGCTAAAGATTAGCACCTCGTGAGTATGTGTCAATCACTGCGGGTCACATAGTCACTATATGGAGGTCAAGTGGATAAATTACCTTTGATACGGGCCGACATGGAAAGGCAATATTCAGACAGGTATTAGGCAGTACTTTGTGAAATAATTGGATTTGATGTGGCGAGCTGGGAGTAGGTCAATAGTGGAGTGATTTACTGTGGATAATCCATGTAGAGAAATACTATCTACACATCCTACATAGATATTGTCTATTTGTTCTCAGTATCATGCTGTCGATCTGTATTCTCTGTCAGATGAATCGCTCTGACACAATTCAATCAGTTCAACATATCGATTTGAATCAGATATGTTTTGTATTCAAGCGCCTTGCAAAAGGTTTCATGCTAATTTTTACACCGTCACAGCTTAGAGCGTTGTGTAGTTCGTTTAAAATATCAATATTTAACTAAAATGTTATTTATTTTAAATAAACATTTAAGAAATATTTAAAACATTTAGTTGGTAGCTCCTTTATATGTTGTCTCGTTCATAATATATTTGTATTATATTTTATATTTTGATATTCTTCTGTAAATTAGAAGTGGAATATTTATTTTATTTAAAATGTCTGCACTACTAAGAATTTTATTTCTTTTAAATAATTATAATAATTAAAAACATTCAAAATATTCAGTTGAAAGTTTTTTAGGTATTGCATTTATATCATGCAATATTTCTTTATCTTCAAATTTGAATGTTTATTGTGTTTAAAATTACAATATTTCCAAGAATATTCTGTTTTAATTAAATATCTGATAAGCTTTAAACATGTTGGTTAAAATTAGTTCTTCTTATTTCGTTTAAAAAAATTATATCCCTGGAAAAAATTTGTTTTTATATTTAATTTAGGATTAGAAATCGCATTGGCCGTTTTAAAGCAAACGAACATGTATGTTAAATATACTTAGCAATTAGAACAAGGAACGGGTGATACATCATGTACATTTAACAGTACAAAGGTTATTTATTTGCCAAAAACATATACATTTTATAGGCATACATATATATATTAATAATTAACATAATATAATGTACGCATTGTGGGAATGGTGAACAGAATCAACAGTAAAAGATTAATACATGCATAATAACAATAATTATACAATACAATAGTGAGTACCTCATAATCATATAACAATATTATCTGCTCTGTGAGTGGTTAAATATTAGCTCAGTTTAATTAGCTGTTTTATGTACATTAAAAAAAATAAAACATTGCCTTTACTGTAAGATGCTTAGGTTTTCAACTCTTTATTATTGTTGTTCTGTTGTTTCAGTTTTCGTTATTGTTATATTATTATTTGTTTTAATGAAAAAAAAAATGGGGGGGGGGGATATATTTAAGCAGGTTTGTTCTGTATGTGTGCATTTATTGAATTATATTCTTTCCTGATTGTTTCTTTTTAATTTGTTTCCTTTTCCTTTTTTTTTGTATTATTATTTATTTTTAATGAGAAATAATTTGAGTAATTATTTTATATCCAAGTCAATAATTAATAATTTCTGGCTATAAGAGCTATAGACGAAATGAGTACAATAATAGCTATCGAAATAGAATTGTACATTAATATTTGTTTCAAAAACATACAAATAATTCAGGAATAGTTTTGTAATATATACATTTGTTACAGGAGAAAACAAACGGTTTTATTGCATTGGCTATGATATAATATAAACATTTTTAAAGTTTCGTTGTTGTTTGTATTCAAAATTTATTTAATATTTTATTATTATAAATATTATTTTATTGATATAGACAATACTTTATTAATATTTGTTATTGGGGAGAGACCAAGAGAGTAGAGTATTTTCCTCAATTTGATGTTTTTAGTAGATTTATAAAGAATATATTTGGTCCCGAATCTTATTGAGTACGTGTAAAAAAAAAATAACGTGTGTTTAAATAACAGTATTTTCCTAAAAATGTGACAGTGAGTTGTATAATTTTATTGTACAGTGCTGAGTCCACTTTTCGTGCCCCATAGCAGTTACGCCAGGATATCTACTAAGGACGACAAAATAAATGAATGTTCACTAATCTTATCAAGTAGCCTTTTATCATTATTTTACATATATTTGAAAGGAAGCACAAAGTCGTATTTATTGTTAAAATGCTGGTTGAAAACATTCGGTGAAATCCGCCATGACAAAAGATGAGAGTTGTCTTTTCGCGCTTTCTACAAAAACCACTGTAGGCCACCTTAGTAACATTAGAGGTTGTTCAGGACTTTTGAATAACTAGATTTTTTTTTCTCCTTTAAATTTAACATTGTTAAAGAATTGTCATCAAAATTCAACGAGATAATAACAAAGTGACAAATGAAAAACCATTAACGTTTCAACTATTAACACTGCAACACAGAAACGACCTAATATTAATAATAATGCGTCAGTTTATTGTTAATTTAGTTTATCTCACGAACAGTCATGACAAAAAAATATATATCACCTATAATACAACTAATAATAAACAAACAAAAACCACGAAAAAAACCTACAACATTAATTAGTATTTTTGATTAGAAACGCATACATCTAACCCAATCATTTTATCTTACAATAACATTAGAAGACATTTTATTCATTTTACCCCTATTCGTTGTAACACGAAATATTGTTTTAGAGTTGGCCTCAAATATTTTTTATTTGACGTCACAAGGTAGTAATGAAGGTCAAGAACGCAGACGAAATGCTCCGAGAATTAATCGGATAACATTTCTGCAAAATTTTGGCTATTTTCGAAAGCTGATTTTTGGGATTAGTGAAAATTGGTAAATTTTAAAGTCTAAAATTCATCATAGTACTATTTACCTGTTTATATAGCATTTTTAATTTTAGAGCATCCTGTAATTTTGTTAATGCTTAATGTTTGGTATTGCAGCGAGAACTGCATGCTGAGCTCGTGCACACGCGAGATATCACAGTTTTCGCAAAGGGCACGAAAAGACAACAGGCACGAATAGTGGACACTTGATCATATGTTGTATAAGTAAATAAATAACATATAATTTAATATTTTATTTAAATATGCAATAATTTCATATTTTAATACCAGTTTTTTGGATACCTTAGGTTGTATTTTAATTGATTATTTATTTTAACTCTGTATTTTTTTTATTTATATTATATTATTATTATTATTATTATTATTATATATGCATGTTCTGTTTGAAATCAGACGCGAATATTTTCAGAATGAAAATTTCACAAAAGTAAGAAAATAGATCGAGTGTCACACTGCCCTTTTTAAAGAATCGTACACGAGTCAGTGGCGCTGTAACCTTGCAAGTTATTTTGTATCTACTCTGTACTATCAGCGGTCTTCAGATAAACTTCTCCATATCAAAACTCATGTTTAGAATCTCATTTAGAACTCATATGAGTTACAGTATTCACAATTGTTTTTGAACATTCATTAACTGTTAAAAAATATTTACTGAAATTATCTATGACTAACACTCTTAAAGTTTATCTGGCTATATAATATGCAAAAAATAGTCGATACTTGTTCAATTAATTGGGTATATTAAAATGATTTTGTAAACACTAAAATTTTAGTTTGTTGAAAAATGTTTGAAGATGCTAAAAGATTATTTCATTGTATGACCTTTATATTAAATAAAACTTTTATAAATCGCAAAAATAGGATACACCTATATCTATATATTTTTATAAATTATTAACACGATGATACATTGAAAAGAAGAAACTTTGGAATATTTTAGATGATATCTAAGGATTGGTTTCATTTTTCAAATCATTTTCAAATTCTGTCTGCGCACTGTTCTTATCACTAGGAGAAACCTAGCGAAATTAATGTTTGAGAAACCAGTTGATAGTTCGTTTCTCGTGAAGGACCCGCTAAAACGAATCCCGTTGACTTGAAGATAAAGTTTTTTTCTTATCTACATGACATTTGTAGTCAGCTGTTGGTAGAGTGATCTTGCTGACTGGCCTGGCATCAAACCGTTGCTATCAGAAGGCGGCACGGCGTTACCCAAAACATCAGATGAGGCGCTATGATGTGTGCTCACCCCGAAATATCTATAATCGTTTTGTGCATATATACGTGTTCATCTGTCGATGCACAAGCCGTATTGGCGATCTTAGCTCGATAGTCGACCACCTTTGAGTAATTGTTACACCACGTAATTACTTCCCCTTGTCCCGCTCTTTAATGTCAGCCTGTTGTGCTTCCGGGTGCACCAAGCACCTAAAAGTGTTGCAGCAACCGAAAAGATAACTTACCCGATAATACGCTTCTTTGACTCTTGTACTTACACCATCTGTAGTTTATCACTATTAGGAGTTATCTCCCTAGGGGGTAGAGGCGCGTGGCGGCTGGGCAAGGCTATATGGCAACCTCTAGCGAGTGATGCCGTGTTTCTTATGCAAATGTTGCAAATTAGAACGTAATGTTCTGTAATCAAGTATCCACGTTTACACGGATTTCAGTGTTTATTAGGGGGGCGCTGTGCCAACCATCTTCAGGCAAATGTTTGAAAGCTGTGATACATACTTGGGAACCAGAGGGTTGCACCAACTGATTGACATATGATAAATCTGTCTGAATTGGTCCTCTGAATCATGCCTGTCCGGTGTCTTCTTGAGTGCCATAGATTCTTATTCATATATGGTTCATCTGGGAATTGGATGGCTTGGTTCAACTGCATGTTAAGACTGAGTATCATTATTGTTACGCAGTTTTAATTAGAATAAATGAGTAAAGAACTTTCCGTATAATCATTAGCTTCGGAATTCTGGACATAGTTTACTTTGTAAAATGTTATTCATCATTTTTTTAAAACTGTTTTTTCTTTTTGTGATGTAAATTATTATTCGCGTTAAGTCATTATAAGATTTTTTTTAAATTTAAATACTCAGTGTCCAAAATTAGGTATAAGCTAATATATATCTCATTTGAATATAGAGATTAATTAACTATGCGATCCATTGTTTTCCTTTTGTAAAAATATCGACCTTTTGTTTCTGCCAAATCAATAACGAATGTTATAGTGTATAAACGCGTATGTATTCTGTTCTCATACTGGCAGTCAGAACCAATATTCGGTACATACACGTGCATTTTACTGCAGCAAAACTCTATTCAAGAAGATGGTAATAATTATTTCTTAATATTCTTAATAATGGTTTTCTTTTGCTCAGAGGAGCACAATAAAACCATTAACGTTTAAGTGCGGTAGTTTTATGAGATGACTTATATAGTGTTAGTAGAAAACAATACAAAATATTTATTTATTTATTATTATTATGGGAATATATCTTTTAAATGTGAATATATCATTTTGTCAAAAGACGTAATAGTTAATATCCAATACCATCGCCATCGGCATTACTGTCATAAATGTTATATATTTAAAATGTTAAATTGAAAATAGTTTAAAGAATAGGTGTGTGATGTTTGTTAAAATTTAACGATTGTATTTGTATAAGCAATAAGGAGATGAATATTGAATATTTACATATAATAAGGTTATGTACATTATATACCAATTGTGTATTATAATATTGCGTATAATAGGGCGAGGAATCTTGTAAAATTCTAAATTACTCTTTAACAGTTTTGGATGTATAACAACAAGGTGCTACGAATGTGTATAATAATTCTCGATTACAGTTTTTATGTACAGTAAGGTGATAGGAATAACTATAAAAATTCTAGATCACAATTGTACGTACAATAAGATTATATGAATCTGTATAACAATTCTAGATTGACTTTTTACATACAGTTACAGTAAAGTGCTATAAGTCTGTAGAATAATTCAAGATCACAGTTTTATGTACAATAAAGTGATGTCAGTATAACAATCCAGGATTACCGTAACATGTACAAGAAGGTGATGTAAAGACATATTTTAAAATTCTAGAATTCTAGGTTACTTTAAATAACAATTCAAGAGTAGTTTTATGTACAACGAAGTGATGTGAAAACAATTATTTTTATCCATTCAACCAAGAAACGTTTCCTAATTCTGGGGTCAGTTATTGCAAAGTTATCGTTTCCATCACAACAAGAATGCATTTATTGCTAAACTTAGCAGATCATAAATCAACTATTTGGCGCTCTAGCACGAGTGATATATTTTAAGCATTTATTCTGTCCGAACCAATCTGGCTGACATTATTTGATATGCACGCGCGGAGTATGTGTGATAAGATCGCGGGTTGGCCGACGTCACTGGATGGCTGGTGGGAGGCATCTCTCGACCAGATGCCCAGCTAATCTCGCACAATAATTTGTTAATTGCATTCCCAGCATCGGCAGAATGAGAACACTTCTCTCTGATGTTGTCTCGCTAAATACGATCAAAGTCTAGATTGATCACTTTTAACTCGATGAACGATTATTGAAAAATTAAACTATTATTCCCCAACATTTGAACGAAATTAAATACGCCATAAAAACATATAAATATATTAACTGAATTTTGTACTTCTAATTGAATACAATATTAAAAAGCAAAAATAAATAAAACATATCCATTACCAGGTTTCGAACCTGCTTGACACATACATTATACACTCACATGACTCAAGTAATTTCAATTGATTTTCATGATGGTTAACCATGATTTGAAATTGATCAGTGAGATCACACGGTCAGTGACAAATGCTTTCAGCACGCTGATTATTCTTGTGCTAATAACTTACCAAGATCATGAATGGTTGTAAATTAAAAAGTTCTTGTGAAATGAAATATAGAGAGCAATATCTCAAAACTGTTTTGGTATTGGTCTTTGCATTATTATAATCATCGTCATTGATCAGAAATATTTCCTTTGAATTGTCATGTATAGAGATACGGTACTGAACATAATTTTGTTGTTTTTAGATAAAACTCAGTGTTGTGATGTTGTTTGTTCCTCAAGACAAAATTTAAATATTCTATTCTACATTTGCTAAGATCTGGGTGAAACCGCACACAAACGGGTAAAATACAATAAACTGTCAAAATAGACAACCTACACGTTATATAGGCTTCACGTCTATGCTCTTCAATGTACAGATCCCATTATGACTAGACGTCTGAGAAAAGTTCACTAAAAAGTTCAATGATAGTGTGAGAGCCATTGAAATGAGTCACCTAAAATTAAATTTTGTTGACGACTAAACAACATTGTGTGTGTGTTTGTGTGTATGTGTGTGCATATATATATATA
>JAULBS010022134.1:0-10673 GCA_032355785.1 Symmetromphalus regularis
ATTGTTGACAAAAATACACTTCTATGATACTACTCAATTGTCTAAATATATTCAGGGTTAGGGAACTTTACACATGTGTTATCATAGGGATGAAAGAGTTAAACAACTAATCCTTTCCTTTCCTAATAGCCACTCACTAGCCAATGAGCTCAGGGTACATTCCTTTCACTTCGGGCCAATGAACTGAAGTTTACACACCTTTTAGGTTTCACTTGAGTTGCTGGCTACATATTAATATAAGTAAAAGTATGTATCTTACAGACAATTTGGTGGCTTTATTAAAAATACAAAACACATAATCATTTTTGGTTATGAATATATTTTTTTAATGTTCACATGTTTCAAATAGGCTTTTATATATATTTGTATGGAAGGAATATTATTACAGCAAATAATAACTTTTGTTCACTATTTAAAATTAAGAAATCTCATGGTGATGAAGTCATTGTAATTGTCCTTTAGAAAATGACCTTTATTAACCAGCCACACTTCTTAAGAATCCACGTTTTGTAACTGCATAAGACAAGATTGACTGTTTTTTAAATATTGAAAAAGGAAAGTGGGAACAAATTTTCTAATTAAATTTTTCTAATTAAATTATTACTTACTGTTTGTTTTTCAGGATGTACAATAGGCAGTACACATGTGGAGCAGCAGCTGAAGGAGGTGAAGGAGGTGGGAGCAGGACAGGACAAGAACAAACAGAAAGGTGTCTATGCCTACCTCAACACTAAGACAAGGCTGGAGGCTGACCAGGCTGTGTTCAAGGTGTACAAGGGAGTCAAGTGTTTCGATTTCTCCAAGGACAAAAATATCATGATCACTGGAGGTGGGTTTGAAGTAAAATAACTAGTTAATGGCATTATTTTATTTGGTTTATACCTTTCCTTCTTTCATTCTTTCTTTCTTCTATCTTTCATTCTTTATTTATCTATTTATTTATTTAATTAATTACCCCTTCTCCTCCCCTGCACAAAAATAAATATCATTTACTGGGGATTTTAGTCCAATCAAGGGGTTGAAAGGTGTTAGAATGTTAGTCATATTGTTTAGGGAGGGGAATATTCATATAAAGATTTATTACCAATTTGTTTTTGCTGAATTCATCTAATTTTGATTACTTTTAACAGTTGTTAAAAATGTAATGAATCACAAATCATGTTGCATTTTCAAAATGAAATCACAAATAATTAAAAAGGGTTTATCATAAATCTCTAATTAGGTATTCTCTTCAGGAGGTTGATGGTCATTGATATGTATATGCTTACACTTACGTCACAAAATATGTAAACAGAATAGGCATGTTATAATGTCCAAATAGTATGACGAAGTTAATTTCATATTATGTTTCACACTTCCCTTTTTGTGTGTGTCTAATATTAAGTAACAATAAAAACATATCTATTGTTTTAAAATACATCTTCTTTACTTACAGGCATGGATAGAATCATAAGATTGTGGAATCCATATGTTTCAGGGTAAGTTCATTTATATATTTATTTATAAATGTATATTAACATTTCATAAATTTAAAGTTTAAATTTGGTAAACTGTAATAGTTTTTTTAATTATTATTACCATTCATATTATGTATAATACAAGAGAGAAAAGTATTCAACAAATAATAATAAAGAAGCTATAGATACACACACACACACACACACACAGCAATTTCTTTTCTGTTTATACTAGTTAAAATAAGCCTTGAATTTTTATATAACAGTACTAAAGTTCTTGCTTTTTATCTGAACTGTTTTAACTCTATCTGTTTAAGGCTTTTTATCTGAACTGTTTTAACTCTACCTGTTTAAGGCTTTTTAACTGAACTGTTTTAACTCTACCTGTTTAAGGCTTTTTATCTGAACTGTTTTAACTCTACCTGTTTAAGGCTTTTTATCTGAAATGTTTTAACTTTACCTATTTTAATGCTCCTCTCCTGTTTTATGTTTAATTTCCTTTGAAGATGTTGACAGTTTGTCAATGAAACATTGGGAATATTTTAATTGTGGTTTTAAGACAGAGACCCCCTTTTTAAACTAGATATATATATATAACAATAACAAACAAATCTTATTTAATCTTTTTCGTTTTTTTTCTTCAGAAAACCCACTGCTATGCTTCGTGGTCATAATGCTCCAATATTTTACATGTTTATAGCAGAAGAAGATAACAGAATATTTAGCATTTCTACAGATAGATGCATCAAGGTATGTTATTTGCAAATCTTATACGTGCAGTAAGTGACAAGCATACTGCAATATATTCCTATCCATGTTCTTGTGGTAAAAAATTAAAATGCTATAAGGACTAATGTTTTGCATTTCAATCAAACCCAGTATCACAGATAAAGTAAAAATGAACTGATCAGCTATAAATGTAGTTTTCATGTTTTTAATGAGCATGACAAATCTCTCTTAATTTAAATAAGCTGACTGTAATATAGACTGTTTAAGCTTTAAAGTCACTAAAAGAAGTACTGTACTGTAATTGACTTCAAAATGAGGCTTAAATGTTGAATGTTAAGTAGGCAACAATGTCTAGGCTTTTAATTGGCTGTGCATTTAGATTTTTAATTGCTGTAAATTACCATGCAATACCTTGTTTCTTTGCCGTGTGTTTTGTGTATTCAAACAATATTTTTCTATATTACCATTATTTCTTTCCTTCTTTGTATGTTGCTATATTTAAACATTGTTGTTGATTTTGATAGGTTTGGGACATCCAGGATCACAACTGTCTTCTGACTGTACGCCCAAAGGGACACAAGATCCGAGGCGACCTTCAGGCCATCCACTACTCTTCAACATCAAAAGCCCTGGCAATTGCTACTGACCAGATGGCATGTCTAGCACTCAGACTTAGGTCAGTGGTATTCCAAATTACAGGTTTTGAACCAGTCACAGTGGTTGAAATAATCTTTTGTCTTGTGACTAATGGTGATGACATTTTTGAGTTTGCACATACAAAGAATGACACCTATATTGATTCATCCTGAGGGAATGTTTCAAGCAGATTGCCTGTAGAATTATAGACATTATTTCAGTCCCTGGGTCATTAACTCTTAAATTCAACATTTGAAGGAAATTAATACCAATTTCTTTTAAGACATTTTTAATAACAGTAACTTTTGATTCAAGATTTCACTTAAAGAATTTGACTTTATGTGTTATTCTTTACTTATTTCATTATCCTTAAGCTTAGTATAAGATAAAAGTTGATTTTTGTTTTCTCTGTTATTTTCTTTAAAATGTTTTTTTTTAAACCATAGAAGTAGAGCATTTTATAAAATCAATAATAGGAGGCTGCTCCCTAAATATATAGTGATGTGACTCACAAGAAACCTGTGACATGTTATAAACATAACCCTAGTTTTAAACAACAATGAAGTAGAAATAGATTTTAAAGAGCCATTGTGTATTTGTATTTCAGGCCTGTGCTGCATGCAGACATAGTGATAACCCACAAGGAACCGGTGACTTGCTGTAAATACAACCCTAGCTTTAAACAAGTGGTTACTGCTTCTGATGGTTCTGTGAGTAAATTGTATGCTCATGTCTTATTGCTTTTACTTAAATGTTTATAAAGAAAATTATTCTTTGCGTAAATTTATATTTATATAAAATTAATGCATTTTTACAAGAAATATATTATTAGACAAATAAAATACTTTATGATGGATAATTCTCAGCTAGACATAGACAATAACTTATGAGTTATATTTCGAGTTTGTGACAGTCTGATAACAGTAATTTCATCAGAGACAGATAATCCATAATTACTACTGTTGAGTGGGCTATTGTATTTATTATCCATAATCTTAACTTGAGAAATTGAATCTTGACCATCTTCCTGTATCAACTTCGAGTAACAACTTAAATCTCTCCAGTGGGTTTACAGAAAATATTTTTCTCTACCTATCCTTTTCCCTGTGGATAATAAAAGGATTGTTTAATGACATCTCATCTCATTGGTGTAAACTTTTATGGTGTCATACTGTGTATGGAACTCATGATCTTCAGAGGAAACCACAACATAGACTTCTCTTTCTTATTAGCAGCAAGGAACTTTTATATTTTCTTTCCCATAGAAAGGACAGCATGTTCCATGGCCTTTGTTAAATCATTTGAGGACAACTGACTGGAATGAGGAATAGCCAGAATGGGTTAGTTAAAAGGAATTGATCTGATGACCAATTGCACCTCAGGCAAACACTCTATATATCTTGAGGCTGTGGATAATAAATGTCAGTAGTAAATTATTTTAAATGGTATAATCACGGTTTTTCTAGGATGTTTTAACAATGAAAAACATGTTTTGATCCGTTGCTGACAAATTGGTTGACAGTATACATTTTGTGTTTCAGGTAATAAAACTGTGGGACTTTGAAACAGGGACAGCTATATTTGATTATGGTGAAGCTCATGGTGATTCTGCTATCACAACTATGTCATTTGATACCACAGGCAGACGGTAAATTATCTACTCTGTAGTCTGTTTTCTTTTTGATAAGTACATTAATATTGCACAAACCATCATGCCTTGAGGTTTTCTAAACAAGCATGAATTCATCAATGCAAGCTCCAGATTAGATGTCCACTAGAAATTTGGGCTGCCAAGTCTCATCTCTCTTCAAGTGTGGTGCCTAACTCTGCTAAAATTCTAGGATTCTGTTAAAAAATACATTGTTTGATGATTTCCCATATGTGTTTAATGGAGGAAAGATCTGGAAGCTCTGGAAATGTACCCTTATTTAGAGATTAGTATTATGTTTCATTCCATACTTACTCACTTTTGAATTTAAATATCCCCTACTTGTTTATAACAGTATAGTTAATTTAAAATTAGAAATTAGAAAATAATGTTGTTTCATTTGAAATATTGGTTTTAGTTATTTAATTTGAATGTAATAATTGTATCATACTTGTGACTTTTCAGCTTGATCACAGGTGGTAGAGATGGTATCCTACGAATATGGAACTACAACAATGGACACTGCCTCAGAGTACTAAAGAAAGGTAAATATTGGAAATCATTTGATATAAACAAGCTTAAGATAATAGTGGGCACACACTAAGTTGGTTTCTCTCTAAACCAGATTAATTGTATCCAAAGTATTACACTAGAAATGATTTCTCTTCTGAACCTATCTTTATAAAATATTTTGGTCCGATTTCTTATTGACAGTTCAACCGCAATTCACAATTCAACCACAATTCACAGTTCAACCACAATTCACAGTTCAACATCAGTTTTCAACAGGATAAAATGAAGTTTGATCTGTGAATCAAGGTTGAACCATTCTCAAAAAGTTGAGTCTTGCAGTCTGGAATTGTGGCTCAAACTAAAGTCTGGACTTACATTTTTATAAGTATGGCATTGTCAGAAAGTTACTTTTTCGATTTGAGTGTAGACTTTAAAACTTTTATGGAGATGGGTCTTGACAGACAAAATTCAGTTGTGGTTCCAGGGGGTTCCAGACCCACTCCATCCTTTTCTCAGTGTTTTTTTTTTTTTTTTTTTTTACCCTTTTCCGAGTGGAAGGACGTGAAAATTAACCATTTTTAACCTATTTCTATCCAATCATCATTTTTGGACCCCCCCTTTTAGAAATCTACATTTGAACACCCCTCCCCTTTCGGAAATCCTACATCCAAGCTTGAAATCAGCACATTAGTTGTTTTATAAACTATGGCAGTCTTCACCCTAACCTTTCCCATTGTCACATCATTTAGTATGAGTATACTTGTGAAAACTGTGAAACATTAATAAATGTATGTGTGCATTTCTTATAAACCTAAGAGGTGAGTCTCATTGAACCACAGGTGAGACATCAAACTCTAAATCAGAAGACCATAGGTCAAAACCAGTCATTGTCATAGAATCTTTTCAGTTCTCCTACTTGGCTCTATTAATCTTTTAGAAAACAAACTGGCATTTATTTAAAATTTTAAAATATATCTGAGATATGTTTATTTATATTCAATATTTTAGAAGTTAACATAATAGTGTAGAATATATTGATTCAATATTTTAAAAATTATTATTTGTAGGTTATATTGTAAGGCTTGCTAACATTGTATCTGTAAATTAATTGTTTTTCTACTTTCAGAGGAAGGAAATGAGGAGATATGTGATGTCACATACATTGAAATGAACAGAAATAGGTGAGAGTTTCAGACAGAGGCCTATTTCTAGGGGAGGTAAAGGGTGTATACATAACTTAATGTGTAACATGAAATTCCACTTTTCCATAAAAATAGGCTGTGGTATGTGCTGTTCTGTCTGTGAGAAAATACATATAAAAGATTTCTTATTCCCAATTGGAAAGAGTGGCCTATGTGATAGTAGTAGGTTTCCTCTAAATACCATTAGCTGGAAAACATTATACATCTGACACCTGACAACTGCTAAATAAACAGTGTACTTGAGGGGTGTCATTAAACAGCCAATATACATATTTTTTTTTTTTGAAACCCACTGGATTTACACAAAATGTATTAAAAGCCAGGAATTATAAGTAATTTATCCAAAAAAAAGCTCATTGATGTAAATCAAGGTCATTTATTTTTTCAGTTTTACAATGAATATTGTTTGCTTTACAGATATGTTGTGGCTGTTGGCTGGGACAGACGGATCAACATCTACTATGATTCTAATACAGACAGCAACATCCACCATGTACAGCACCCTGTTCCTTACTGGCATGATGATCTTGTAAGTTCTTTATATAAATATCTGTGTTAAATATTTAATTTAGACAGCAATATCCATCATGTGCATCACCTAGTTCCCTTCTAGCATTACGATCTTGTCAGTCCTTTTTCTACGGGTGTTTAGAATTCAGTATTAATTATATTATATCCATTCTCACAGAGAACATTTGAAAATTTTATCTTTAAAATGAGATATATGCTTAAGATTTAGGTGTAAGTAGTACAAATTAACTAATGGACAGTAATATGCAGACCTTATTTTTGATGAGAGCAAGATCAACAACAACCTTTTTTTAATTATAGAATAAAAACAGTAATCTAATAGTAATATTTCTATACATTATTTATCAGACAAATGGACACAAAGAAGATATCTTAGCTGTTGCTCAGTGTCTTCCTAACCTCCTGGCCACAGCGAGCTATGATGGGGAGATAATCGTGTGGAACATGGTGTCTGGTCACATCTTCTGTCATCTTGTTGCCACGCCACCACCAGAATACGAGGACCTGTCATGTAAGTACTGCTAGATTCTTACCTCTTGTTATTGCATAGGTCTTATTTTTGTGAAAATTACCAGAATTCATTTGGATTCCTTCAACTTTGTGTCACACGAGAATACAATTTTTTCAGTATTGTATTATTTTTACATGTTAAGTGACTAATACAGAATCTAATCCTAAAAATAGAATTATTTTCAGGACATAGAAATTTTAGTTTTTAATAGATGGTGCCTTATGGATATCTGCCAAATATAACATACAAATATTTTGAAGATTAATTATGGGAATTTAATTAAATTCCTATTATTTTCTTTTAAGGAAATATGAGAATTAGATTCCTGGAAGCTCATCAAAAAATATCCCTTGAAATTCACAATGGAAATTAGCAATGCCATCATAAAAGCTATTGCAAAACTATTGTGCAGCAATATTTGTCCTCCTTATTCCAAGACAATTTTCATGCCATTAAACAACAAATTTTGACTCCAGATATATATAATTAGAAATTCTAAATAAAAAATGTTTTTCAATTATTCACCCAAGATTTAAGAGAAATATTTGTGAAACAAGTAATAATTATCAAAAAAGACCTGAAAACTTCATTATGTCATCAGACTATATTTTTCTTGTTCACAGTGGATGGTGACCTAAGCATCAACTCACTGGTTTTCCTGCAGTCTCGGGCATACAAGAAAGATGCTGCATCTCTGATTGCCAGCGGACCCCGAGCTCACATACATCTATGGAATGTGTTTCAAGGAGGCAAATTAAAGGCTCAATTTCCAGGGGTATGCTTAATATTGTTTGAATATATGTACATGTATATATATTGACATAACCCTGTTTCTGAGTGTTCTTCAGTGGTCCAGAGGTAGGACTTCAAAACTCTCAAGCTAAGGACCATGGTTCAAAACTTCTCAGAGGCTGGCTCATACTTGACTATCAATCATGCCATCACAATATCAGAGGTTTCACTCTCCCCAAGTTTAAGGACTGTATGACATCAAAATAGTTAATTGTGTGGAGTCTTTGATTATTGTAAATTATTTGCAGTCAAAGATGCAGGGAGCCATGGTGAGTACACTGGTGGTAACAAAGAACAACAAGGCACTGTACACTGGGGACAGCTTCGGCTTCATCTATGTGTGGAATATGGAGGGCTACTGCCTAGAGGGAAGCACTGACAGTCCTCCTGAATGTGAGTACTTGATAGTTTCCTATTCATTTAGGGAATGGCGAATTCAGAAAGTATTATGGTTGTGATGGAATATATAAAAACAAATCATGGGGTGGTTGTGAGTAAAATCTCAGATTTTTTGCTTAAATATTTTATGTTTGGCCCCAAATGTTGGGATCATTTTTGTTACGTAAAAAGAATTATGTGGTGAAAATAGTCATTTTACACCAGAAATTATACTTCGTTATATTATATAAATATCTTTTCCTTACTTTTTATCTACCCAGATGCACTTTGTTTCAAAAATAAAAGTATAAACCTTTCAAAAAAATGTTCCTTTGGTTTTGAAATCATTAAAAGCTATGTGAAAATCCATATATCTGTGTATTTGATGTCCTGTAATGTTCACTGTTCACTGTATTTCAGTACTGAAGTCATGGAGAGGTCATGTGGATAGTGTGACGTGTCTGGAGTTGGTGGAAGATAACAGTGTGATTCTCACTGGTTCAGTTGACTGTACAGTACGCATGTGGACATTCGATGGAGAATATATAGGTAAACATTTAAAATATTACCAGTAATAGGTCATATTCTCCTCTGTCTTGATTACCAAGTAAATTAAGTTGTTCATTCTGTTTGTTATAATGGCATTCATTTGAGAATATGTAGGAAGACATAATCATACCAGTCATAGGACTCACACTGTATAGGTTCCTTGTACCTAGTAAACTGCGATTACATTCTGTTTCTTATTGATGCAGAGTACATAAGTAAACATTACATCATGCCATTGATTGTTCTCATTCTATACTATTATGTAGTGTCAAGTTATGTATAAAGGTTACTAAACATGTTTCCATAAGATACTGTTTATATTATAAGTATTTAGAATTTTATATCAAGAGTTATATGCTGTAGTAAATCCATGAGCTTTTATAGTATTATATTTATTACAACACAATATTGTTTATGTGCAAGATAATGAATTTTCTTTTATGAGGCACAGTGTAAAAGAAATTTAATTATTTCACAGGAACCTTTGGCCAGCCAGATCCATGGGATATATATAATACTTCCACATACCAGCACCCTATGGTTCCCTATGATGTCCTCATTGACCCTCTGAGTTTGCCAACCCACCCCTTGTTAGCAGAGAAGCAGACAACGCATGAAATTATACACATGGACTCAGCAAGAGGTTCTGATGATGAGTCAAATGTAAGCACAATAGTTAGTATAGTACAGACAATGTCTGTATAAACATGAGTCAAAAGTAAGATGTACATATACTATGATAATAAACATGACCTGTAGATGTAAGATATTGATGTTACAAACATAAATGAAATGTTATATGAACTGTTTTGTTTCTTTTAAATAAAGAGTAATTAAAAAAAATTATATATTTTTTTTGTTATGGGTATTAAGTATATTTGATACAAAAATACATGCATGGTATCAGCAGATGCATTGGAGCAATTTCTCATACCAGCCAATCATCCACAAATGATATAATAAAGATGTTTTGTGATATCTTGTCTGTGGAAAAGTTTATAAAAAAGATCACTTTCTGTTTATCTATTAAGAGTAGCCATAACTCAGAAAATTGAACTGTTTGCCCAAGACAGCTTATTTGAACTGTTTCATTGATTTAATCATGAATATGGTTTAAACCTAACCTAATCTTAGGAGTTGTAGAATCTGATGTTTTTATTCTAATCTAGGATCGCCATAGTCCTACGCCTCAGATTATATCATATGGAAGACAGCAGGTGTACATCGATGATGACACAATTGCACTACAGCTGAAAGAAAAACCACTTGAAAAGGGAACAGGAAAAAGGTTATATTTTAATTTATTTTTGTCATTTGTTCATTATTTATGCTTATTTTGTTTCAGGTTTTTACTTGAAAATAATAAAATTCAACCATAACTATTTTTAACAGGATTTGCTTTTGGTTTTTAGCCATTTTATGTCATGAACATTCCAAATCTGGATAAACACAAATTCAGGTTATATTTCTTATCCAAGTAATCAACTGTTTAGTTTATACATGAGTTATATATAGACACATTGTCCACAACTGATTCATCAAAGGCCTTGGTATGTGCTGCCCTGTCCATGGGATGGTATATGTAAAAGACCCCATGCTGCTTATTAAAAAGAGTAGCCAATGTGGCAGAAGCGGGTTTCCTCTAAATGAATGTCAGAATGACCATATGATTGACATCCAATAGCCGATGATAAGATAAAAATCAATGTGCTCTAGAGGCATCGTTA
>JAULBS010022145.1:0-10673 GCA_032355785.1 Symmetromphalus regularis
ATGTGTGTGTGTGTAGGATGTATGCATGCATGTATGTATGCATGCATGCATGTGTGTGTGTGTGTAGGATGTATGCATGTATGTATGTATGTATGTGTGTGTATGTACATATGTATGTATATATGTACATATGTATGTGTATGTAGGATGTATGCATGTATGTATGTGTGTATAGAGCATAATATGCATGTCTGTATGTTTATACATGTATGTATGTATGTATGTTTTGTTTTGTATGGTATTGTATAATGTTGTACAGTAATTTATTGTACATGTATGTATTACAAGTAAACTGTTAATACAAATATTTAACGTGCACTACATGTTAACCTGACTATGCATTAATTATGTGAATGAATTTATTAATCTGGCATAATTATGATAATATCATGTTTATTTCACACATGTCTATTAATTAACACAGAATGTGGTCTCTCGTTGCTATGGGTTTTAACTAGTAATATACAAATAACGACCCATTGTGTACTGCATGAGAAAATGTATTTAGATTGATCAAACTGCTGGCCCACTGAGCGGCTAATTAGAATCGATGGGGATGTCTAGAATTTGATAAATGCTCTAGATAGCTCAGTTTCAAGGCTGACAGGCAACATACTGGGTTCAGAATCCACCCAAAGCAGTCGAAGACTTTTGCATCTTAGTATGTAATCAGAATGAGTTAATAACTATTCCCAACAAGGTATTCCCACTATTCCCAATACGAATACGTATAAAAATAACTTTAATAATGATTTGAATGCTTTTATTTAACACACACACCCAAGAACAAAAATAAAAAATTGTCTTTTGAGTGTTGACCTTCTCTTCCTGACCACTGACACTGTTACTATAATAAACCTTCCACCAGTCCCCCCAAAAGACCCTACAAACAACACACATTTCAATCAAGTCATGAAGCCTTGTACTTATGAATCACATTCAAAACAATAATGGTGCCAGGTGTTTACATAAGTTTAGCATATCCTGCCCCTAACGGAACACCCATCATAAGCACTGCCCTTAATAATGACCAATCTATTATTTTCAAAATGATGAAAATTCGTGAAATATGTCACATCATTGTAAAAAAAGAAAAGAAAATACAGGTCATTTTCACAGATTTTATTATAAATTGATTACATATTAATACACATGCATAAATCTAATATGGCACATGTTAGTATAATTCAACATCATGCAACAGGGACTGTGGTGAATAAAATAAACAAAGCAACCATATTGAAACAGAGCTGCCATTCTGAAAACAGATTGTTTGTCCATCATGGGGATGAAGACTGGACCCAACTTGCACACAGTTTGTAAATGAGACCTTTTAACATTTAATATTCGAAAGAATTAGTCAGTTTTTGATGAAAAATTTATAGTATGTGATGTGTCCTTTTTTAAAACAATAAAAAGTTCTATACACCACATCTTCAACTAAATACCTTGTTTTATATTGTTACTTTGTGTATTATGACTTATAAGATTACTATCACCATGAACACATGCAGGGGTTGAAACAGCCAATTGTCCCCAAGATGAATAAGTTGAGAGTCAAATGTGATTAACACTTTATTATTTATTAATGACAACTAAAAATGATCACCAATGGTTACCAATTAACTGTTTCTATCTCTGATGTGTCTCGTTGATTAACTTAAAACATTTTGTAAATTTTGTTTAACGACACCACTAGATCACATTAATATATTAATCATTGGCTATTGGATGTCAAACATTTATAAACTTTGACACATAGTCAAATGTGTGCCCCAGCCTCCAATAGGTCTTGAACCGGTCTTCAGCTTGAGAGTCCGGTGTTCTATCTCTCTCATTGATTAACCAGACTTTGCAACAAAATTAAAAAATAAGTCTGCCTGAAAATCATGAGAAATGGGTGACTAGCCACAAAGCCCTGCTAAGCAAGCAGTAATGTTTTTAATCTTTGTTTTTATTTATTAAAACTGGAAGTCACATCCAAAATTATGAATTGAAAATAAATCATGAAGTGTTTGACTGATTGATTGATTAACTGATTGATTGATTTAAAGATCCCCCCTCTCTCCCAGCAAAAAAAAAAATACATCAGCTATTAGGGGTCACAGAGAGTTTGATCTATAAACAAAGTGTTTATTACTTTTGAAGGAAATATATATATATATTTTTTAAATGCATGTTCTGCACTTTCCATTCACTATTTTAATAAACATACAAATGTAGCAGCCAAACTGGAATATGTGTGATGCCCAATTTTAAGCATAATGAGTACAATGATTATTGTTTTGACAATATTAGTCAAGTTAAAACAAAGATATTTTGTTCTTAAAGTGATTGTGTACATTTTAACATAATAAATTTGGTGCCAGAAATCCTAACATTTTCCTATCTCCACAGTCCCTATTATGTAAGCATCACTTAAACAAACATAAAATATGTGCAATTTCAAATAGTAGTTACTTATATAAATCATATTATAGTTACCGGTATATATATATATTATTATTATTAAAACATGCATAATTATTACAACAACACTGGGATAATTATAATATATGATTTGTAATTTAGTCATAAACAACACTAGGATACAGGTAACAGTTATAATGTATGATTTGTAATTTAGTCAGAAATAACACAAGGATAACTATTATAGTGTATGATTTGTAGATTAGTCAGAAAAAACACTAGGATAACTATTATAGTATATGATTTGTAATTTAGTCAGAAATAACACTAGGATAACTATTATAATGTATGATTTGTAATTTAGTCAGAAATAACATTAGGATAACTAATTTAATCTTTTATTAAAACAATGAAAATGATAGTATCCAATGTATATTTAAAGATATTAATTTGTTTTCTTGAAAAACAGTATTTATATGTAAGAATAGTGTTCTATAAGAATTAACATTAATCCCAATACATGTATATATATATATATATATATATACATATGTTCCCCCTTTTACCAAGGAAAAATTAATGTTTTATGTGACTGGCCAGTTGTTTTAGATTGATTATTAATGTAATTATTTTTCCTTTACTGATCTTAAAGTCCAATATTAATTAGTCTGTGCCTGTCATGAAATATACACAACCTAGGTTTTAAACTGTACATTATTTTATTATTTAATTTAGCTCAATTTTGGAAATATGTGCTAAATCTATTTTATTAAAAGTTAAAATTGGATTGTCAGACAAAATGACTGAGAAAAGAGATCAAAACAATACTGCATAAATAGCAATTCAACAAAATAATAAAATGACTTAGTTATCAAAGTTACCATGAATAGGCACAAAGGTATATCATAAAAACATAAAGCATTAAAAAAAAAAACCCACAGATTATAAATACTAATAAAAGGTTATGTGTAAGCACATACCTATCTATAAAATTAAAATATAATACTATTAATATCACAGACAGATTAAAAAAAAACAATAAAAAGAAAACAGATTGAAAAACAGCACTATATAATATTTATAACTCAAACCAGTGGTTACAATTCCAAACTGTTTGTTAAAACCATAATACGGTTTAAAACTAAAGCACTTTATTAGTATAATGTTTATAATTAATTAATGTTTATAATTAATTAATTAATTATAAGTGAAAAACTGGACCAGTAAATAATAAACTTTAAGGAGATTATACTGAAAATATAAAACTTAACAATGTTTTTTCATTACAGAGTAAATAATAAAGTGTATTTGAGCATTAATGTTGAGAATAGTGCATGTCAAAGCAACTAACATGACCTTGATACTATTACCAACTAAAACTTTGCATATTTTTTAATATTAATCTCAAAGCAAAGTCAGTTTTTGTCAGTTATCATGAATTCCTTGTATTTTAATTAATAATAAACATGTCTGAGTAAAATTACATGTCAGTAACACTATTACCAATCTAAACCTTTTTCAATTGTCACTGTGATAGTTACATGTATGTGATTGTCTCTGAAAAATATAGTACAGAAGGGCTGTTTTGTCATTCACAGAAAACATTTAAACTAACATCAAGTCCAATTTCAGTGTCACACTCATTCAGGCTCCTGTTTTTCACAAATAGTGTCAAATGTGCATGTTTTTGAAATATTAAACTGAAAGCCAAGTCAGTTTCTTTCAGTTGTCATGAATTAATTGTATTTTAATTAATAATAAACATAGTTTGACTACAATTAAACTGTCCAGAATACTACCATCAACCCCTGCAATTAAGAAAATGTCCACCAATATCATGGTATCTCTGAAATAAAATAGTTTTCAGGCAAAGTATTTGTACATGTACTCTTATAACCACCAGCTGTCAGAAAATACAATAAAAATATTGTCATTTTTTCTCATCTGTCGTTTTTATTTACACATACATGTCACATACATGTATTTAGTTTATCTTCGGTTTTTTACTTTATCTGTGATCAATTACCATTGGCTTATTGCAACAATTTTCTTTGTTGGGAAATTAGAAATTTTTATAAGTGATGTCATTTGTCAAATGGGAACACATTTCTAAATTATTAATTTTCATCAGTTGTATAATCTTAACCTTTTAAGGCCATTTACTTATAAGACACACCAAAATATGTAATTAAAACAATACTAGTATTATCAAAAGCACAGTAAACACATTTAACAAACAGGTATATTTTAAAATTCATCAACCTAATTACATTTATAAAATGTACATGTAGTTATCAGAATTTACCATTAGAAAAATTGATATATAAATTTAAAATTCATGAAAATTATTAAAATATAATAATTAAATATACATATATTAAGATTTAAAGATGTTATTTAAAAAGTTCCAAAAGAATACTTTGTAAAGCACAGCATTTGGGAAAAACAAACAAAACAACATTCTATAACACTAAACAACAGCAGACTTCCCATATCCAGTATGGGTGCAGGGAAATGACAGGATGGTGTGAAGACTAGGAAACAAATATTTAATAAATAACATATTGACCCTTGCCATAAAAGATCAAATTTGTCAAATGATAGTCAACATAAAACCCCCACAAAAACACAGACACACTTTCAGGAAATTCTAGGTATGTGCCTATTTGGTGAGAAATAAATTTAAAAAAAAACCATCTTAAAAAGAGCCCTGAAAAAGTCAGCAAAATACACAGATTTTTCAATTTACTCTGAAACTATTAGTCAAACCTTTTTAATTTGTCACTTATATTAAGCAGACAGTTTGGTCCCAAACCTATATCTAGTACAAAATTATCTGTATTGTGAGTCATTTACATTTGATGACTATTTTTATAAACTTGCTAGGTCCATGTGATGTCAAACTGAGAGAAAAAAGACCAATGTTTAACAACACCTTGGGCATGCGTAAAAGCTAATTAACTATTACAGTATTGTACAACAGATGTTAATAAAGGATACAAGTAATTAATGAGGTTGTTTCCTTTTAACCCAAATGGGGATTTAACAAATATTGTGAAAATATTTTTTTCAGTTTTGGACATTAATCATTGAAATGTTATACATGTACATGTATATTAATATTTTATGCATAATAATTTTGAGGAGGAGGGGTCTGAAGATGTGTATGTTCTATACAGATAGGAAAATGAAGAAAACTGAACAATCCCTCAGTACAGATTTGACTAACAGTAAATAATGTGATCTTTACAGGTATATAGTTAGTTAGACAAATAAATTAAACGTGGAAGGAAAGATAATTATATACCATATTAAAATAAAAATTTAAAAGCAAAGTAATGAAGAACTCCAAGACTTTTTTAGATCTAACAATATCTATCTACACATGCATAAAATAAATATACAAAATTTAAACATCTTGCTCACTAAAAATGAATTATGACAATTTAATCATGAGTTACATAAGATTCACATTATACAGTAACTAAAATTATTGTACCATTTAAACAATAAATACAACTACACACAAACAACTTATGATGAGACAGGTATTAAAACATCAAGGCAAATAATCAGTTAACCATTGTAATTATGTAAACATAAACATTATGTTTCAAAAAATTAAGAGCAAAACAGATTCAAATATTAAATCATGTACATACAACTGTGGTAATACAAACCAAGTTAATTAGATTCAGAATTATGTATAAAACTGAGATATTATCAAAATAAAATCAGATTCAGATTCATAGTGAAGTTTGAATTATGTATAAAACTGAGATATTATCAAAATAAAACCAGATTCAGATTCAGATAGTGATGTTTGAATTATGTATAAAACTGAGATATTATCATAATAAAACCAGATTCAGATAGTGAAGTTTGAATTATGTATAAAACTGTGAGATATCAAAATAAAACCAGATTCAGACATCAGATAGTGAAGTTTGAATTACATGTATGTATAAAACTGTGAAATATTATCAAAATAAAACCAGATTCAGATAGTGAAGTTTGAATTATGTATAAAACTGTGAGATACTATCAAAATAAAACCAGATTCAGACATCAGATATCAAAGTTTGAATTATATATAAAACTGAGACGATTTTGAGATATTAAAATGACAAAATAAGTCATGTTTAACCATATTCTGATATCAGATAGTGAATTTTGAATTATGTATAAAACTGAAATTATTTTGTGAGATATTAACAAAATGAAACAAGTCATGTATAACCAGATTCAGACATATCAGTGAAGTTAGAATTACGTATAAAACTGTGAAATATTAACAAAGGAAGTTTAAGCTAAACATGACTTACTGGAATGTTTTAAATTCAAATTTTAAATTACTACAAATGGTAAATAAAGAGATATGCTGAAACTCAATTTGTAATAACCTATGATATCCATAAATAACCAAATGAAAACCATTTCTTCACTTCCTATAAAGATATTTAAAAAAGAAATATTCCACTAATCCATCATTATCTTAAACATGCTTTGAACAACCAGACCAGAAGATTCACAAAACCAGCAAAATTGGTGTAAAGAATGCAACAAAACATCACCTGGACCCCCCAAATAAGACCTGGTATCCCATGGGACTCGCATAAAAAGAGTTAAAATGTTTTTGTTATAAATTATCTTTGTCCTGAAGTATAGGGAGTAGTGTGATCGGGTAGACAACTCTCGACAATAAATATAAAAAAATTAGCCTTTTCTTGACCAGCTATTCTAACCGGAGATTAACCAAATAAAGCATTCTGACTTTAGATCAAGATGGGTCAGGTTTCCAAGGACGGTTTGGGAGGGAAAAAAGATTGCCGTACAGCCAAATAAATACGGTATATATAAAACCATATATACTGCTATGCACAGGACTTTAATTCTCCAGTTCTGACTCCTGAGTCTCTTTTAGATTATCTTCTTCTGTTGCATGCTTCTTTTTCTTTTTCTTTTTTTTCTTCATTTTAGGCTCTTCTGACTCTACAGGAAGTGGTGGCAAACGTCCACTTTGAATATCACCCACTGGTTGTGAACTCACTTTAGCATTAACCTCAGAGGCACTGGTAGCAGTGGGTGACGTATTGCCAGATTCTGGAGGAAGTGGTCGATCAGATGTTTCTTCTGGTCTGTTGGATGATGATACGTTGCCGGTTATAGGAGGAAGGGTACGGGGAGATCTTCCAGGTGTGGCTGATGTTTTCATAAGAGATACATCCATAGTATTACTTGCATCTGAACGTCCCTCTGGATCTTTACGTCTTTATAGAAAACAACAATAAATATAATGTACACTAAGGCATGATTTGTCACTGATGGTTTTACATTGATTTATAATTCAAACTCTTAATCTGTTAAATCAGAAGTTAAACTGAATCAAGATAAAAAAATCAATGAGAAATTGGATCTTTGAAGTTTAATTTAATATTTATTTAGTGTATAGTGTTTACCTGGCTGAAATCTAATAGTGTTTACCTGGCTGAAATCTAACAGAAAGAAAAACATTCACATTAAAACCTGTGTTTTAAAAAATAAACTGGGTTTCAGTTATTTTTTAAAATATAAATGTTTCTTTGGAAGATAAAATTGGGAGTAAAAATATCCAACAATACACCGAAGATGCAACAAACTGCTATAATTTCAAATTTATACCATCACAAATGCAAACTTACATGTTTTTCGTTTTTGGTGTACATTTGCCTGAAAATAATAAAAGAAACAGATTAAACCAAATGAAGAGCATTTCCACAATAGTCACAATTTGGTTAAATGAAGATAATCACATAAACTGGATGTTACACATTATACACTCAGTACATTTATACAACATTGTTATACAAACTGATTGATAACCACATAAACTGGATGTTACACATTATACACTCAGTACATTTATACAACATTGTTATACAAATAGATTGATAACCACATAAACTTGATGTTACACATTATATACTCAGTACATTTGTACAACATTGTTATACAGATTGATAACCACATAAACTGGATGTTACACATTATACACTCAGTACATTTATACAACATTGTTATACAAACATTGATAACCACATAAACTGGATATTACACATTATACACTCAGTACGTTTGTACAACATTGTTATACAGATTGATAACCACATAAACTGGATGTTATACATTATACACTCAGTACATTTGTACAACATTGTTATACAAACATATTGATAAGCTTAGTCACGTAGGACCTAACTAATGCACACAGTGGGAATTGTAAAACATTGTTTTTCTCAAAATAGGGAGTTTGGTGAAAATACTCTTCAATAGTGTTATGTAATTAGCCATTTTAAAGTTATAATTTTTGTAATAAACCAAACCAATACAACCAGACTCTCAGACAGGTGGAAGAAAGTGAACACTGGGGGGCCAACAGAGACTTTGGGGGTGGGGGCGCTAACAGAGACATTGGTGGAGCTACAATGTAACTTATTTAGGCTTGACATGCTGAGTTTCTAGTGGAAGCGAGGTTATATGTGATTCAGAATTATTGATAAAAACATAAACTGGTTGTTACACATTATAAACTCAGTACATTTATACAACATTGTTATACAACTATTTATAAGCTTAGTAACCTAGGACCTAACTAATGTACATAGTTTGAATTGTAAAACAAACCCCTCCCTTTTCCACTGTGTGTTCCACCGTGGCTGTCAGAACCTGACACACACTAAATGTTTGACATCGCTTATCTGATGATTAATAAATCAATGTGCTCTAATGTCATTAAACAAAAAAACCTTTAAAATATTAATGTTTCTGCAAGCCACAGTTCTCAACTTATTTTACACTTTTATGAACACTGCCACTTTAGCCATTTTGAATTTCAAATTTAATTCAAAACATTAAAACATTACTTGAGAAATGAAGACTTGTTTAACACAATTATAAACAGTAGCTGAGCCCATCATGTCTTTTTGTAGCAACTATGACTACTGTAGTATACTGTACATATATCACGCACAATTAGCATGAAACAGGGCTGGATTTAGAGCTTGAGGGTTCAGGGGCCCCTCAACATAGAAATTAAATTACATGACAAATAAAAAAAATGAACTAAAATCAATGAATAGAATTAATTTTAAAATTATTTCATTTTTTAAATAAAAGAAATCATTAGTCTGGGTTGGGGCCCCTCTGTCAGGGGGGCCCGGGGCAATTATCCCCTTATAAATCTGGCCTGGCTTGAAGTCTTATATTATAAATGGGCTATTATTGCCATCTTTAGTCTGAGTCATGATGGCAATCCTCATAAAAACATTTTTTGTTGTTTTTTAATTTTTGTCTGGTTTATTACAAAAAGATGTTAAATTGTTGGACACCGTATATTAATATTTAAAAAATTAATTCAAGACAACATTGCCAGTTTAATCTTTGCATTTGCAAATAACTTCAAAAAACAAACAGTCATCAATGAACAAAAGTTACTAGCCAATGCAAGTGTTAATCTGGTCATGTTGAGTCCTAAATCAGTGATGGCCTGCTGGTGAGTATAATAACAGAAAGTGGCATCTCATGACTGGTTAATACAGGTCATTTGTTACTTAAATATATGATTTTGGACAATATATATTTGTAACGTAATTCAGGTGGATGTTTAAAGAGGTTTGACTGTCAGTATACAAAGGCCATCCAATATTTATAGTTAACAAGTTATTTTTATTTAATTCAAAGAGCTGTTCTAAAACAGACATGGATGACTAAATAGTAAACTGCACTAAAAAGTACTTCCCAGTTTAATTTTAAGTTTGCCTCAGGAAAATAAATCTGTGGTTTCCATAAGGAAATATTTCCTAACAATAACAATAGCAATCAAAAGACTTACAAAAGAATTCGCCCCAGGAAGTATATCTATACATGTGTATAGGGTATAGTTATGATTTCAAGCACATAACCTAGTTTGTAAAACCAGTGAACAAGCTGGTTACAGTCCAATGAGTATAGTAATATTTTTAAAATTTGTATTTAATAATAGTAATAATGATGTTCCATAGCCAATTCAAGATTTAAGAATTTAAGTGGGGATTAAGATGATCACAAACCAGATTCAAGTAGACTGAAGTATGTTTAAATTATAGGAGGGGTCCCACAGTTTTTGTTTTGTTTTGTTTAACAACACCACTAGAGCACATTGATTTATTATTCATTGGCTGTTGGATGTCAAACATTTGGTTATTTTGACATATAGTCAAGTGTGAGCAAGCCCCCAACAGGTTTTG
>JAULBS010022156.1:0-10672 GCA_032355785.1 Symmetromphalus regularis
GGGGGGGTGCGACGGGGGGGTACGCACCCCCTTAAATCTGTCGAGGTCCGTAAATGCAAATTTGGATTGACCCTAATTTAATAGAATAACGTTAAAAACGAAAATAAAACATTCGGGCCTTCACAAACGCACCCCACCTCTAAAGAAAATTCTGCGTACGGGCCTGTATAGCAATGGTTATGTTTGGATGAATAATTGGCAATTGCATCCTTATTATATATATATTTAAAAAACGTGTACCATTTACTAAACATTAACTTTTTAAAGGTTGAGTGATACACAACACTCATTTGGCAATGTAGATTCACTGAATAATGTGCAACATCAATACATAACAAAATAAACAGCAATTGTCACTGGCAGAGCTCATTAACATAACATTGTGTCATCTGCCTAAATTTAGAAAGTCACGTGACATGTTTTACGTTACAACACTATACTGTAACTGTCTAAAAATAGACCGGTCCCGGATAGGAATTCCTAAAATGTCAGCATCCGACCAGGTAGGGATTTCTTTTTTTAAATATATAAACAGATAACATTTGAAAGATTTGATGGTTGATTTTAATAGTAACATAACCAAGGTAAAATATAATTCTGTTACATTGATCTTGCGATTACAATTGCGTGTGCGCAGAAGCTTTTCCCCCTTACCTGACCGGAAACTGATTACTCGAGAATATATATATATATATATATATAGTTTGTATTTTAAAGCATTATCACTGTAAGATCTATTATCAAGGTTTCCAAGTTTAATATATGTACACATGAAATGAACTCCATTTATTTATTAATATTTTGTGTATACAATTCAGAGAAGGAATTATGGGTATTTTTAAAGTATAAATTTTAATATAAAGAATGCTGGATACATCATAAAATTATTTTACTGCGAATCTTAAAATGTGAACGAAACGTACGTTGAGGAACTTTACGATATATTAGAAAGAAATATTAGAAAATAAACGCTATAATTCAGATTATCTTTTACATTATATATTTTAATGTACAAAATGTTTGAGGCGCTTTAAATAATTTTGATAAAGACATGATAAATTAATAAATTAATGAATTAAATTAAATTAAAATTCCTACTAAAATAAGCAAATAAACTCAAAGCTTGTACCATTTGAATAAATGTTCATTTATTATTAGGAAAACAAAAAATTATTTTGAGCTTAACAATCATCATATTTTCATTTTTTTCAACATTACATATTTATATTATACATGTATTATACAATTTAGAAATGACTTTTTTTGGTTTTGTTAGCTGTACTATTTATTTTCTGTTCCAGCCAGTGGTCCACAACTGGTTTATCAAAGGCCATGGCATGTGCTGTCCTGTCTGTGGGACGGTGCATATAAAAGATCCCTTGTTGGTTATCGGAAGGAGTAGCCTATGTGGCGGCAGCGAATTTCCTCTAAAGACATATGTCAGAATGACCATATATATGATGTCCAATAGCCGATGATCAGATAAAAATCAATGTGCTCTAGAAGCGTCGTTAAACAAAACAAACTTTACTACATGAAATAGTCTTTGCTCTATTAGTCCGGCTGGCACCCTTACGTGTCAAGTCTCCTGATTTAGGTGGGAGCCACCCTATTTTAAGTACCTCACCCGACCTGGTATTCAATTTAAGCCCAATCTCCTACTTTAAAAACAAATCAACAGCTAAAAAATTGGTAAATCGCCTGTGGGTGGAATGCCTTGCGGGGCATATTACAGGCCAAACATGCGGGGACTATTACCATGAACCTGTGTTCCACATCACGTAGAAATGGAGGTATAGTACCTGATGCTAATTTAAGTGATAATTTAAATGAGAATCAATCTACCACATATATGTTAAATACATGTATGTAATTTTTATACCCTTTGAGTTTCCTGACTTTTGTACAAGGAAGTCTGAATACCCTCACTTTTCCTGAAGATGTGGAACACTGATGAACGTGCGAAAATGCCAACATCCTGATCATAGACGATAAATTTAAATGACGCCATTACCAGCTGATCACTTTCATTACCGCGTCAACGATACAGCTGAATACTTACATTTAAAAAATATTTTATGGTGCAACAAACTTTTGGCATTGATAAACGTTTGTTACGTTGTTGAACGCGTGCGTGAATGGCATGAAAACTGATTTTGTGTAGTCTCCCCATGATAATTTTTAAATGTTGACGGGTAAGAACACCTTGGTACCAATGTGAATGATAAAACGGTTTTGTTGATCAATATTTCTAAGATCTTGTATATTTTACTATAATTGTTACATTACCATAATAATAATAATATCAACAATAATAATAATAGTTTGTTTTTTATTTAACGACGCCTCTAGAGCACAGTGATTTTTATCTTATCATCGGCTACCGGACATACATATGGTCATTCTGACATATGTCTTTAGAGGAAACCCGCTGCCGCCACATAGGCTACTCCTTCCAATAAGCTGTAAGGGATTTTTTATATGCACCGTCCCACAGACAGGACAGCACATACCACGACCTTTGATAAACCAGTTGTGGACCACTGGCTGGAATAGAAAATAGCCCAAACTGCAAATATGTCCACTGAGAAGGATCGATCCGACGACCGACCGGTTCACAAGCAGACACACTACCGTTTGAGCTAGATCCCGCCCCTAATAATAATAAAATACCCAGCTTAATATAATTGTTACTTTACCAAACAAATAATAATTAAAAATATATATATATATCAATGATAATATTTCACTGGTTTCAAACGTTCTAACTGGGCTCCCTTTAGTTTTGAACTTAAGCCGGTTTTCTCAACATAATGATCTTAGTTCTCAGTGGCGGATCCAGGTGGGGGGCCCCAGGAACCGATTTCGCGATTTAAATAAAAGTAAGATTATAATTTTTTTTTAACTTTAAATAATCCGAGGATTCTTTAGACCCTTCCTCCCTCCCCCCCAATGGATTTTCTGGATCCACCACTGGTTCTGGTTCTACAGTTTACTACACAATAGAAATCAGAAGTCTTGCTAACCTGTGGAACATATACCTCTGCTTTAGTATTCCCATCACTTCTGGGTTTTGATTTGACATTACCAACTAAACACGACCGATATCTCAGAGGATTATTCTACAAAACAACATTTACATGGTATGAAGGAAAATAAAAAATAAAATGGCATTTCTGGATCTTCTTCGTCTGTCTCAATCTTACAGATTCCTCAACTTCACTGCTACTTCACCATAATAATATTTATAAGAGGGGGCAGGCAATGATTTTTAATTTAATAGGGCAGTAACAGATTGGGAACCTTGGCTCTTGCCCACTCTCTGAAAAATGCCAGGAGGGGTATAAGTAGGCCAACCAGTATACTCCGTTGTGAGGCCCGTCAGGATGTCTCCTAGGTTCCTGTCACATAATTTAAAGCTGCGGCCAGGGTAATTTCCATTAAAAGGGGATATTTCGGGGGGCCAGATGAATATTGTACATAATAGGATGATGAAAGGGGTATACGAGGAACTACTAGTCTGAAAATATTAGTCTGTACATGTAAATTATATTAGTCTGTAAATATGGTATGTTGTTGTAATTTTTCTGGCCATTAATTACCTAACATCCCCATTCTATATGGATTTGTCCGACGTCTGCAAAATGGCGGTCAAATTAATGCTGGGTCGAAATGCCAAAACAATACTTTTGACTTAGGACATATTTTTTTATTTCGAAAAATATCAACATTAATGAGATAAGTTACATACACTGTTGGCACTAAAGTCTGCGCACCTAAGCATTTGTGATATTTTAAAAGCAAAATTAGTCCATAAAAATATTAGTTTTCAGTCATATAGTTGTGGAACAGTAAACACCTTATTAGTGGTAACATAAAGTTCTTATTTTTTAACTCTTGCAACGAACACTTTATTGGTGACACCCCCGTTTTCACTAACCAGTTTGACGGCACATAAGTCTGCGCACTACTCTTAAAAACATCCGTTTGACCCACTTCCGATGACATCAGTAGAAAAGGTCATAACAGTATAACAGTAGGGGTCATTTAACATGATGTATCACATATAAAGTCTGTTTCAAAATCCTAAACCATGTTCCAAGTAAAGCAAACAGACTATAGTATTCTTTTGTCAAATATAGTTGTTTATAAGATTTAGAAGTTTCAGAAATATAAAATACTTATAGTCTGTTTGTGCAACTTGGAACATGGTTTTTGACGAATAAAAAAAAAAAATATATATAAGTTACCTCATTAATGTTGATATTTTTCAGAAAAAAAAAAAAGTCCTATTTTTTGTGTTGCTTGGTTTTTCCATTGGTTCTACAATGTTTAAACGGCAGTCAAAAGTATTTTTTTCGAGCCGGCGTTAATTTGACCGCCATGTTTTATTTGCTGCAGAATTCATATAAACATAGGGGTGTTAGGTAATTATTTGTATAATATATTTCTATGGTACACGGTTATTATTTTATAAATATATTTATCATAATTTAATATAAATATCATATTTGCAAAAAAAATATTTATTAAAGCAAAAACAATGAACAAGATACGAATATTACCGGAAATGGCCAAAATTTTTCAAATGTTAAAAAGGACAGAGTTACCCCTCTTTGTAATGCTGTCGTCTGATAACACTTGTCAACGCTGTGCAGTATCGTCGATTTTAATATACGAGTGAATGAGTAATATTTTAAATCATTATTTAACAAAGAAATGAAAAAAAATTGGAATATAGGACTTTTTTGCTATTTCCAAAACTCTAGTCATTTTTCGCCTAGGTTCACGCAAACTAAAGTAATCAACAAAAATCCATGTTCCAAGTAGCGTAAATAGACTATAAGTGCTTGGACTACAAAATAGGCTATATGTTGACAATGTAATATTTTGTAGCTATGCATCCTTAAAACCCATTTGATTACACTATTTCATGCAATAATAGTACTAAGACTTGGTCAATAAATCAACACATAGCAAATCTGCTTTGTATTGCTGTAGTTTATATTAATTATTGAAACTATATCTCCATTCTAAAATTAGCCAACTATATAGAGGGTCAAGGTCAGTAGTGACGTAATGCCTTGAAAATGCCACAGCAACTGTTGTCTAGACATGGACGGAAACGATCGAGGGTTATCGAATATTTATGTACAACGTTAACGTTAATGACGTAACGTTATTGTGTTGTTATGGCTAAACGATCAATGCAAAAGGACGCTAAATAGTCATCATATTTACATATTTCTACTTTTTAAAATACGATTTAATCTTTAATATGTACAGGTAAGAGTGTAAATGTCTGAATGTATAAAGGGCTAAATGTATAAGTGTATCACGTAAGCAGGTTCGTTAAAATTACAAATTTCCATAACCAATAAACGGGTGATACAATTTTGTTTTCGGGAAATTTGGGTAACCTATTTAATTTTGCATAAACCGTTTAGAAAATATGTTAACAATGACAGTTATTTAATAAATAAATAATACTGAATTAATTGAAATCACTGTTAAGATAAAAAAAAAAAAACTTTTAAAATAATGTTTAATTTTGTTTGTGATGAATAATGGCAAGCGCGATACAAACATAGGCTACACAAAACACTCAAACCTGAGTGGATGTCCATAATACTAGGAATGTACACAAAAATCTGGAACTTTTAACCTATCTGTAGGCAAGTGCCATTTGTAGGTTACAAGGTGTCAGGACCACACCACTTATGTCGATTTTTGTTTGTTTCCCTTTTCCGAGTCGAAGGATGGGAAATTCACCCATTTCTATTCACTTATCATTTTTTGGAGCCCCTACCCCCCACCACCACCACCTTCACCTTTAAGAAATTCTGGATCCCCCTCGATTCTGTTTACAATATCAATATTCTTTACCAAAGGACCATGGGTCCACCTATATCTGTACTGGGGGGAAGAATAAGCCCATCTTTGTTTGAAAATGAGATTATAAAAGATAATATTTTGACCTTTTTTACCATACATGCTGTTGTATATATATAGTCATCAACATGATATTACAGTTTTCAGATTTTCATGTCAGTGATTTTCACTAATCAGTCTAGAATAAAGAAAATGAAAAAAACCCTGTTTATTCTCTTATAATTATGTATGCATTTGTATTTTTATTATAAATGTACTTGTTTGTTCTACTCTATATGATTCATATATATATATAAAAAAATAAAGACTATGTAATAATAAAAACAAAAATGATTGGATGTGTTATTTTGTTAAGTGCATGGAAAATAATTTAACATTATTATAGTTCATCTTTTTGGTATGTTTTTCCAATTGCTTTTCTTTGCAGCATAAGTCTGTATGTAGTTTTGTTGCTTGGTGCTCTGCTCATATCTACATCAGAACAGATCAACATCAAACAATGCTTCGAAGGGTGCAATATTGTGGATCAAGTTCTCAAATGTAATCAGTTACAAAACAATGATCTACACAAACTTACAAAATGTATAAAGAGACACCACGGCCCATTGATTGTGTGAGTTTTGTATTGAATATAGAGCTGTACATGTGTAATTGATTGTGTGAGTTGTATTTAATATAGAGTTGTACATTGGCTATTGATTGTGTGAGTTTTGTATTTAATATAAAGCTGTACATTGGTCGTTGATTGTGTGAGTCTTGTATTTAATATAGAGCTGTACACGGGCCATTGATTGTGTGAATTTTGTATTTAATATAGAGTTGTACACTGGTCGTTGATTGTGTGAGTTTTGTATTTAATATAGAGCTGTACACTGGTCATTGATTGTGTGAGTTTTGTATTTAATATAGAGTTGTACACTGGTCGTTGATTGTTTGAGTTTTGTATTTAATATAGAGTTGTATATTGGTCATTGTGTGAGTTTTGTATTTAATATAGAGTTGTACATGGGCCATTGATAGTGTGAGTTTTGTATTTATTGTAGAGTTGTACATGGACCATTGATTGTGTGAGTTTTGTATTTAATGTAGAGTTGTACATGGGCCATTGATGTGTGAGTTTTGTATTTAATATAGATTGTACACTGGTCGTTGATTGTGTCAGTTTTGTATTTAATATAGAGTTGTACACTGGTCATTGATTGTGTGAGTTTTGTATTTAATATAGAGTTGTACACTGGTCGTTGATTGTGTGAGTTTTGTATTTAATATAGAGTTGTACACTGGTTGTTGATTGTGTGAGTTTTGTATTTAATATAGAGTTGTATACTAGTCGTTTATTGTGTGAGTTTTGTATTTAATATAGAGTTGTACACTGGTCGTTGATTGTGTGAGTTGGGTCATTAGTTGTGCAGGCCCATGGGATCTGGGAGGGGTCTCAGGGACACATCCTCTCCACTCCCTTTTTTTTTTACACATTGTTTTCCATTGAAAACAAAATCTGATATAAAGTTTGCAACCGTTCTGTCAGTGTACTCCACACTCTCAAAGTCTTTCCTATTGGCCTATTGTGTGAGTTTTGTATTTAATATAGAGCTGTACAGTCTTCTCCATTTCAGGAGAGTGATTTCTCACACTTACCTGACACCAATTTGATCACAGAAGTTAAAATGGCAGGTGTTAGTGTACTCACTTTTTGTAATTTAGTTTCATCATGCTAAATGTAAAAATCGTAAAAACTGCTCTCCTCAATTGAAACTTCTCACATGGGCAAATTTTAAGGTGAGCAATGTTTAGCTATTGTGCCATTTCTAAATGGAGAGGAATGTTTTTGGTATGGTGTCCATATGGTTTCACATCAATATAGGAGAAAGTCAGGGGCAGGGTCTTTTCTGAGGATGGGATTTTGCTCAGTCAGTAGGGCAGTCAGCTCAGATGCTCCGGTTATAAGATTGAACACCTTTGGTGGTCTCATTCTCTGATTGTTGTTGGTGTTGGATTTGGGGGATTTTTATTTGTTTTTCATGTCTGAGCCAGTGCTCCATGATGTCCTGTCTGTGTGAAAGTGAATATAAAAGATTCCTGGCTGTTAAAGTGAACATATTTCCTCTGATGAATATGCCTAAGAATTATCAAATGTCTCACATCCAATAGCTGATGATTAATAAATTAATATACTCTAGTGGTGTCATAAAACAAACAAAACATTAAATTACACACATAAAAAGTATAGCCAACTGAATCATTTTTTCTTTTTTTTTAAATTGTGAAGCTCTTGTGCCAGCAGTGCATTGAGAGATATATAGCTTTTCTCTTCTGTAATGTCCGATTACTAGTATTTATATTATATTTTACAGAAACATGTAATACATGTTTTAAATACAAATGGTTATTTTCATACAATTCATAACAGAAAATTATTAAATTAATACATCATTATAACACAGGGCCCACAGAGTGTATTTGAAAGTGGGGATACAACTGTAAAGTAGGGGTACCACTGTAAAGTGGGGATACAACTGTAAAGTAGGGGTACCACTGTAAAGTGGGGATACAACTGTAAAGTAGGGGTACCTCTGTAAAGTGGGGGTACAACTGTAAAGTAGGGGTACCACTGTAAAGTGGGGATACAACTATAAAGTAGGCAGCCAAAGGCCAGCTGCATTCGTACAGGGACTCCTCATACTCCGAAAACTCTAGGTTTCGGCCGCTTTATTTTGTCATCAGATCTGAAAATATTTTTATTCAGACAAAAAAAACTTTATATTTTTTTGAGGCCCCTGTTTTGTGAAATACTAGGTCTGATCATGAACTGATGGTTATTTTCATTAGAGATTTTCTACTTTTATCAGTAAGTGTTGTATGTGTTTACTGTTTTAAGTTTTAGCGAATGTTACATTTCAGAGATGTTAGAAGCAACCAGCTGTCATGTACGTGTGAGTTTCTTGACTTTGCTATGAAGGTGTTCCGCCATCCTAGAAACATCGTCTACTATGATACTTACTGTCAGTCCCAAAATATCAGGACTTGTGGTGAGATTAATATAACTATAATAAACAAATTAAAGTAACATATAAAATAAAATAAATGCACTATTTTGCATACCTACTAATACACAGTTTTTGTATCATTTCCAAAGCCATTTGTGAAAGAATTGACACACCAAGTCGAATAAAGTTTTTATATAGACATTGGGTGGTATACAAATTCGTATGATATCTGAAGGCAGAATGTTTGTCTTGAAAGGTTGAAGTGGAAAGGTCTAATTATCATTCTGTGGACACTTTCTGTTTTGATGTTTTATTATAGGAGCAAATAAAGGAATGGAGCATAAGCTCAGTAAAGTTAGGCCTGTCTATTCATTCATTGGTGGCAAAGTCTTTGATGTTACTGACCCTGATTTTGAAAACCAGTTGACAACAATGGATAACGAACAAATAAAGATAATAGAGTCTGTGAAGAAAATATCTGTACGGAAGCGCTACCATATAGCACAGGAATCTGTGATAGAAAAGGCAATTCTTGATTCTGATACTTTGGCAAATCCAGTAAGCCAACCTGCTGAGAAGACAGAAGGTGAGTGTTTTCAAAAGTGAAGAGTGTTTTCACAAAACTCACCAAGTCCATGTACTGTTAAACTGTTTTATAATTTAAATGCATGCATAAAACTGAAGGTGACAAAACGGAGACATCTTTTTTATTGTATTAGTAAATGTTCTATTGAAAGATGGTACATCAGATCTGCAGTTTATGTGGTTATCTCATTTAATCCAAACAGTGGACTTACAAAGTTTTGTGAAAACAAACTTCTGATTAAGCTGTTTTGTATATTATGTGGGAAATTGGTTATTATTCTGGTGTGTATGTTAACCTTATACTTGTTTTTATTTTTATTTATTTTTTATTATTATTTATTGGTCAGTGGTTCCCACCACAATAGTTTCTAGAAATTGTGAAACAAATATTTTATTAAGCTGGCTGAAAATGTTACTTATTTTTTCTATTACTAGTACTTATGCTGGCTGCTTTAACAAATAATGAATTTAAAGTTTATGTTGTGTTTTCTCTTTAGTAGTTTTAAAACAGCTGCCATTTTAAAGTGGCACACTGGTCTTTGCTAAATAATTATATGATTAAAAAATGCCATGCTGAAGTGTAGCTAGAGAGGGAAAAACACTGAGGTAAATGCAGATGATGGTGAGCTTGAACCATGTGGATAATAAATATCAGTATCATGGAGGGGAAATATGCGGAAATTCCATATGAGGCAAATGTCTCATCTGCCGCATGCTGGTTGTGCTAGAGCCATTTATTTTAATAAACATGTTACACATGGTTTTATTAAATCCCTAAATCTTTTCTTTTAAATATGGCAGCAGCTACAGCCCTTCCCAATAATATTGATTGCAAGTCTTCTAACTTGTTACATGTTTGTGTGTTATTGCAATTTACATGTCATTTATTTTCAATAACTAACCATCTGCATCCCAATCAGTTGCTGTTGATCGTGATGATGAAGATGATCCTGATGAAAACAAGGATGATCGTGTTAATGATCAGAAGTTTGATGAGAGTGCTGAGGTATATATAGTAATTGATCATAAGTAGTTTGAATATGTATACTACCTTTTGTGATAGCTACGGTTTGCAACTATTAATATATTAAAACATTTTATTACTCATAACTGGGAATTATTTTTCATAATCTCTCAGTGAGCATTATTATACATTGGTTTAACCGTTAATTTTATTGGGTAGTTTTGTTCTGTTTATCCAATGAAAG
>JAULBS010022167.1:0-10672 GCA_032355785.1 Symmetromphalus regularis
TTTTGGTTTTTGGTTTTACTCGTTTTTAAAAAAAAAAAAAAAAAAAAAAAAAAAAAATTTGATTCCAAACAAGATAATAGCGCCACATAACAATTAAATTTTGAACATAGGTCTAAAAAGAATTCCCCAATGCTTCCATTTATGCACACAAATAAGAGTCTGCAAAGGGACATAATCAGATATATCCACGATACATCTTGGAAACGGTTGTAACTCTTCGGCAGATTTTACGAACTGATAATTTCGTACTCTGTCTCAACAGGTGGCACAGCGCGCGACACTATGTGATTTAAATTTTGAACATAGGCCTAAACAGATTTTTACAAACCTTCCATTTATGCACACAAATAAGAGTCTGCAAAGGGACATAATCAGATTTATCCACGATACATCTCGGAAAGGTTCGTAACTCTTCCGCAGATTTTACGAACTGATAATTTCGTACTCGGTCTCAACAGGTGTCACAGCGCGCGACACTATGTGATTTAAATTTTGAACATAGGCCTAAAAAGTTTTTACAAAGCTTCCATTTATGCACACAAATAAGTCTGCAAAGGGATTTATCCACGATACATCTCGGAAAGGTTCGCAACTCTTCGTCAGATTTTACGAACTGATAATTTCGTACTCGGTCTCAACATTTGGCACAGAGCGCGGCGCTATGTGTTTATTAAAAATCAAATGGATTCGCCGTTTCGCGTAAATTTAATTATACATAGTTGGATTCTTGGAAACTATTTATTATTAATATATATATATTTTAAATTATTTTTATTATTATAATTATTAAATTGATTGTAGCCAGACGGACTACCTTTATGAAATTCGTAGTCGCCCTTACGGAATAAAGGTCTCAACGGGCGATCGCTAATTTTCAACCCTGAATACAACTTCAGAAGATATCTCCAGGATTTCATAAGAAATTTTTAAATAACATAAGTGCCATAGGACGAGGACGGTTTGTTTTGTTGTTGAAATGGAATAAATACTACAATACGGCGTCTTGTTATGTACTTTTTGTTTCTACACATGCGGCAACAACATGTCAGAATATCCACTGCTATCAGAATGATCCCATTAGTTTTCAGACAGAATCTGTCTTCATGAATTACCACTACACACTGTGAAGCCGTATTTACTCTCGTTCTGGCTTCATTCATGACATAATGTCGTCATGATTTGTGACACAATTAAAAACATACATGACATTTGAAAGTAAAAACGTGTTACAACAAATGACATTGGGTTTTATTGGAAAGGAAAGGTAATATGTTTTAATGTCACTCAACTGGGTTTTTAATCAGCAGTATCAAGTTCTAACATGGGCTTGGTTCTTCAAAAAGCGTACCTTATCCCACGGTTAGCTTTTTTGCAAATTCGTTAACAATAACTTTTTTGCAAATTCGTTAACAATAACTTTTTACCATTAAAAACACAGAAAACAAAACAACAAATAGCCACGACAACAACAAAAGCCGTCAAAATTGAACATTAAAAAAAAAAAAAAAAAAAAAAATTCTGGTTTTGGCTTTTGATAGAAATGTTTTAGTGTCATTTACTTCGCTAACTATAAACGTATATACGGAAATAAACTTCCAAACAGATAATAGCAGAGCCGGCATTTGCCTCCCCACTCTACTCCAATAACCTGCGGCTACCTTTTTTTGTGAAAATATTTACATTTTTTACGTTGTAGGCGCCCTTAAAATGACGCCTCTATTCAGTCCCGCCCCCCCCCCAATATTTAAACGGCTGCGCCGGTACTGAATACGGACGACTTAGGCATTTATTAAAACTGGAGTTGTGCTTGTATTTTGAAATAATAGATGTTAAATGATGAGGAGATGTTTATGTTGCATTGGATAAGGGTGTTCATATTTTATTTATTGATGACCATTCATCTGTGCAAAGGTTAATAGATAATTTTATGGCGTCAATATTTACTGCTGGAGGTGGGTGGGGTGGGTGTTTAATCATACAATCAGTCAGTCATGGAGTGCATTAAAACTTCAGAAGCATCTAATTTTTTAAATTAACAAATATATTGTCCAAATGGAAAGGTGAATGGAACAAGCTTCACTCTAAAACGCCTGTCTTGATTTTTTTATATTTAAAAAGGACCCTACTCAGTGTACATTTTGGTGGATCGTCCTCACATTCAATCTGATAATGAGGGTGTGGTGGAGTCATTTCGATTCCAAACACATCTCATTGTTAACAAACTTATTTTCCATCAGTAATAATTATACCGATTTTGTTTTATGTTTGTTTATCAATCTTTGTTATTAATTTATTTAGTATCATTATATTGGTTATCTTACATATATTGGGCGTCATATTGTTCCAGACGATTCTGGTATAAGCAACCCTATAACAAGGTCAGTATGAAAATAGTCATTTAATAACATAATGATATATATATTTTTAAACCTGGACCATCAGCGTTAAATCCATCCTTAGTTAGGAGTTAACCAAATACTAAACTAAACACCATGACCAACGATAGTATAGCTTCTACAATAAAGGTATGTAATTTAGTAGAAATGGGAAGTACGTATTTCATTAACGCTCTAGCAGGTGCATTATTAGTTTCTTTTATTAAAAGAATTTGGTGTTATACTTTGATGCATCGGCGCCAACCACCACCAGCCAAATGAAGTTGCCTTGGCGTAAGAATTCCAATTAGTACGACCTCTAACACCGCTACCTGTCTATCAATATATCTGCTTCAATTTTCTCTCGTGCTGTCCAATGTATGAAATTCTACTTGTAATGTTTCTGTATTAATTGAACGAAGGCTTGATCGCGGATGAGTTATCCCTGTGATTCGGTGGGTGGAACTCGATGTGACATGTGCACGCTTTGATATATAAAGTCGTGATTAGGTCTGTAGCACACACGAGGACGACTTTCTCCAAGACAACCCCACGGTTCCATCAGGTGCCCCACTTTTATTTTGGTAAGTTTTATTCGAATTCTAGTTGTTTAAATTTCTTATGGACATCTTTAATTATTGATGTCAGTAACACGGGACTTAATATTAGTGTTGTCTTGTTCATAAACATCTATTAAAGTATAACAGAAAGATAGTCCCACTTTTGTTTTATTAATTTTAATTCCAGTTTGGTTGCAGTCTTCTCATTTTGTTTAAATCTTTTTAGATTAATATGTATTTAAAACAATTTTAGGCGATAAAGAAAATCAAATGACAATATTTGAATATTTCTGCAAAGGGCCATAGTTCCATCAGGTGTTCGACTCTTGTTAAGTTAATTCCATTTCAGTATTCTGATTTGAGAATAGTAGATGAAATAAAAATTTCGCATCCGAATTTTGTTTTAAGGAAGTTTTAATTTCACTTCAACAGAGTTCGCTCGGCTTGCCTTTCTTGTGATGAAAACTGACTGAAAAATTGCAAAAAATAAATGTTTACGCCTGCTGATTAATCCGTAGTTTGAAAGAGAAGTAAAACGTCCATAACTAAAGGATTTAATCAAAATTCAGAATTAATTTAAGTTTTACAATTCGTTCGTATCAGCGAGTAACGTTTTTATGACTTTAGCCATTTTGGATTTAAAAGTTATTTCGAAAGACATTCGCCCTGCAAAATACAGTTTGAAAAATAGCGACTAGTTCTATGATTGTACCTGTCGTTTTATGCATATTTTTCTCAGTATAACGTGATTATGAAGTTATAGTATCGAAATCTTTTTGTCGGTTAAAATTGAAAATAGCAGTCCTTACAACGTAAAATAAACGTTACTCTTTAATGTATTATTTAAAGAAAATGTGGCAGGCCTGCACAAATTAAAAATCTGCATAACCGAAAAATAGGTTATGCCAAAATAATTTGCATAACTTATTTTGATTTGCTTTGTTTGTACTCCGAGAAAGGTTGATATCAAGGGCAAAAATCCGTTTTGAAAGAGGGGTGGGGGGCGTAGCTTGCCCCTGTCCAAAAAGTGGAGGGAGAGGACGATCCCGCTGTCCGCCCCCCCCCTCCCGATCTGACGCCATTATAGACCCCCTTGTGCACTTCGGTATAACTATTTGCGCTAAGACGACATGGTTAACTGTTACACTGATACAATAAAGAGAAATACTGGTAAAGATTATTATTTAGACATTTTAATTTAAGTTTTTTGAATCAAAAAGTGGGGGCGGGGATAATTACGTAAGCGTCCCCACTATAAAAAAAGTGGGGGGGGGGGACTGTCAAATTTTACACGAACGGTAAATCCGTTATGAGAAATAAATTAGCTTAACCGATACACGAACGAAACGATCGTTAGTGCAATTTATGCAGGCCTGTAATCCTATAATTTATTTGCTTTTATAAGCTGCCTCCGTTGGAATTTGATAACGTAACGGTAAATACCAACAATTTGCTTTTAAAGGTATATTATAACGAGTCTATCTTTCAGTAATAAAACAAAAAATACATCTAAAGTATGCGTCACTTCATTTCGGCACAATATTTTTGGCTTCATATGCTATGAATAAAACGTTTATTTTCTACATATTCATGGATTTTTTTTCTTTCTTCTTTTTCAATTAAAACTACTTATTAATCATGCAGTAATCAAATGGAAAAAAAAAAAAACCTCTCTTGCTATCAAATTCACAGAAAAGGTAATTTTGTGTTAGGTGTGTGACGTTATTACACCTATTCTTTACTATTAAACGCCGTGAGTTATACACCTGCCTAGAAAGGTGCCCGTTGCTATAGTTATTGTACTGGGCCAAGAGTTATGTGTTGTAATTATTTTTTAAATGAAAAATGCAAGCCAGCTCATTGAAACGTCAATAAATAAAATGGCCTGTCCCTACAGTAGTTTGGTCTAGGTCACACGTATTTGTGATGGTGTTCCTCATATACTTTAGGTTGATAAAATGGCAAAAGTTTCAATGTTAAATTTGTATTGGAAATTTTTAGATTAACGATTATGAACATATATAAACTATTTAGAAAGGATATTTAAATGAAAAAAAAAGAAAAAAAAAGAAGACCATTTACAAACAATGGATTTACAGGGAATTTAAGGGATAATATTTTAATTTGTAAAGTCAAAACAATAGCGCCGAATTGAAGTGATGTATACTTTACACTTCTTTAAACTATTGTTTTTCCTAAATCGAGTTCTCGTAACATTTTATTTTATGAGGAATGGCACTTATTCATTTTAAAGATAATACACAAGCTCCCGGGAATACAAAATAATATGAGAAATAACACGTTTTAACATATAATACTATCTTAAATCACCCATTGTCCTTTTTCAGCAATGTCGACTACTTTGAGTTGACATGCAAATTTTACACATTTAGCGTGACGTCATTATGAAGTTCCAAAATGGCTATGATAGAAATCTTCGGTCCGAATATGTAATGGCAGTTCTCATAATACATTAACAAAATTTTTATGAGAACTCTGATTGCAGATCAGTGGCCATTTTGTAAGAGTAGTTATATATATATATTTTTTAATTAACGGATATTAAATTATCTTAAGTATTGCTATGTATACATAGACACCAAATACAAATAATAATATGACGGGAAATTAAAGCTATGGCTTCATGGGTGCCTATGCGCGAACTTTTGTGTATGTGTAATAAGTGTCTCCACGTGTGTTTAGAAGAAAGCGGAAAAAAAAATGGCGTGACGTCACACCGTGTAAATTGAGGAAGTAACCACCGAAGTATGAGAAGGAAAAAGGTTATAGCATGTGACTTCGGGTTCGATGGCTCCAATTTTGTGGTAAAACGCCCAAATATTAACCACTTTGATTGCACCATTAATCCACAAGTTTATCAAAGCCTGAAAATGGTATTTAAAATAACCATTACTGCTAATCGGAAAGTGTAGCCTATGTGGCGGTAGCAGATTTCCTCTAAAGACCAAGAGTCGCAACAGCTTATGTCTGATACCTAAAGACATAGAGTAATTTTATTTATGACTTTGTCACTTTTCCTTGTCTTTTGTCATACAGTTTGTAATTAGGCCAAGATCGATTTCATCCTTAAGTAGAAAAACATCAAGGTATTAAAACTGCTTTGTTGTTTCTTTAAATCTGTTTGTTAAATCAGGGAAATGTGATCTTGTATCATGATATTTTACAATGGCACAAACACTACGATAGCTCTAAACAATTAATATAAGATAGACCCCGCTTTCCACATAATAGACTACACTTGTCCATGTGAACCATTTGGGCATGGTATCGTTTTCTCAGGTCAGTTTGAAATGAAGTATTTTCATATTGAAAATAACTCGCTTAAACTGACTTAATCCCAAAAGCTAGGCTATCTGTTAATTGTAAGTGCTTTCATAACAACCGAGGCATAAATATATGCACAAATTGTGTGTGTATGTGTGAGAGAGAGAGAGAGTTTAAGAATCACATGTTATTTTATTTGTATTTCCCAAAGTTTATTAATGATTTGTATTACTAGTATATGGTATGGATTAAATATGTTGTGTTGAATACACAAATCAAAGCAAGCATTGTTACAAATAGTTTCGTAAAAACAGCGCCTTTCGTAAAATCTTCACGTTTTATAAAACGTGTTGATAGTTGGGTTTTATATATATATGTGCATTTTGTCGAATTTTACGAAAGTGGTCGGTCAGTTTTACAAATCGAGGGGTACCATTTTACGGTTCATGCGCAGTGGGTTTACGAAATTCGGCAAAATGCATATTTAAAAACAAAACAAAAACAACATCAACACGTTTTATAAAACGTGAAGATTTTATGAAATGCGCTGTTTTTACGAAACTGCTTGTAACAAACATATTTGTGTGTCCTGAAATGATCCACAGTTGCAGTGGTGCGTGTAATCCTAGCAACTGAGGATATATCTTGTTTTAGGTTAATATGGACATTATAATTGGTTCTTCTACTTGTAATGCAGGGCTGAAACTGTTTATTCTCTGATTTTGTTATCGAAATGTAATAATTACAGAATATTAAATGAGATTCTATTTCATATCAAGTTTATATCCCAAATAATAAACAATGGTTATCGACGCCCCAGCACATAGGTTAATAAGCAGCTATTAGATGTTAATCTAGCGGTGAGTGCCACTCGTGGTCTTCCGAAGAAACCAGCTACCGCCAAAAAGACATTTTCCGAATAGCAGAAAGGTATCGTTTTGGAAAGCACACGTCACGGCCTTTGTTATATAACTTAATAACTCAAGTTGCTAGAGTGAAGAGGTTCGATCCGACGAACTGTCGCACATTGGGATACGTTTTGGTCTATCCAAAGCTAAATAATTATTTCAACAGGAACATAATCTTGATATCAAATTGAATCTTGTTTCATATCCTATTTTTTTTATCCACATTTAAAAGAATGATTCTTTATGCTCTCAAGGATGTGGAAATAGATTACAAATCTACTGATGTCGAGCCATTTTATTGGTGACTATGTCACTGGGGATGCTGACCAATCACGTTACTCTGTTATATTAGTCTCACTGAGATGTTTGACTTTCATATATACCAAAGAATATTGTACTTTATGGACAATACAATCTCTTCAATAGTAATGCTATTTTCTTACATATACATACATGTGTGTTTGGTCGTCCTGGTGTTAGTAACGATATTTACCAAAAGGTACTTACAACATGCTTATAATAGCTAGCGTTAATCCAAAGACTTACACAAACCAAATCACTGTCAGAACTGATGACACTAGAAATGAGCGTAAATACGTTTTGATGTACACAACTACGGCCACGTCTATTATCACCAATCATAATCCAAATGCGAAGATTTTATAGAGAAATGAATTAAGTACAAGAGCTAGTTTACATCAACGTAGTCGGCAGTGGGGAAATAGGAAGTTGTATGAAACAGGAAGTTATGTGAAATTTGCCTAGTGCTTAAGGTTTGTAACTGAGTTATATATATGGACAGAAATCGCTTCCTAGTTGGTGAAATAAAAGAAACGTAAACAAGATAATAAACAACAAATAACTTCCGTGTATTCTAAAATTCTGATGACGATGTTTGGTGCTTTAAGACCAAATAAAAAATACCATTGGTGCGAGTCACCCGACGTACCGTATTTACCAGAGCCAATGCGACTACAGACAATTGTATAAAGGTGAGAAAAAAAATTGTACGCTACCGACTCCGTCAAAATCGCCGTCTGTTGGAAGTGCTGCCATTTGTATTGCCAGTAAAAGACAAGAGATTTTTAATTGTCAGTCTCAATTTTGCACCAACTCCTGAAATCAAGTAGATTTTCCCCAAATTGCCCAGTCATAGTGTCCCACATTTGTCCCAGGAACAATTCAAAAATTAACCTTCAGAAATTCAAAAGATGTAAAAAAACAAAACAATGTTATGCCTGCCTACCCACCCGAATTTTCATCATCCATGTGACCCAAACCAATTGTATTGTTTTATTTTACCTATATTTTTGTAGCAATAAAAAAAAAAAAAAAATGGTTATTTCAATAATTATAAGGAATATAAGTAGTATTGCGTGATCACATGTTGAGCATGACGAAATTGAGAACATCGTGTGTGTGAGGTGTCAATTGTTGTGTCATACATGTGCTACCGTGATGTTGCTTTGACAATTAACCAACAGCTGAACATTTACAGCAAGAAATATAACAGTCAAGTAAGGTTATAAGAAATAAATTCACCAGCACTTTTAATGTTTTTTCTCTGAAACTTCCCAGCTTTCTCTCACAACCTGAAAGTAGTGTAATGACATGCTAGTCCGTATCACTTTGATACATCTAGGTCATAAGATATTAAAGAATAAGAATTTCCAAGAATTACTTTAAATTACGTTACATTATTGGGTGAATACCCGCACTATGTTGTAAAAGGACATGATTATCACGATCAGAAGAAAGTAATGATATTTGTTAGATCTACTTTGATAGATAAGGGTCACAAAATATCAAAGGATCTCAAAAGGTTAATACAAATTATTTATGTGCGCTTCAAAGTATTACACGGAATTACGTTACTTCGTAAATTTTAATGAATATCTACACACTGTACCGGCTCCAGTGGTGTAGTAGTTACGGTATTGGAGTCAAGGCTAGTACGTAATGTAATCAAATGTCAGTCGTGGCATGGGATTTTTAATATCTGTACCGGCTCCAATCAAGGGGGAGAGCTCCGCAAGACTCCGTGGATAGGTGTACGACATTTTATCGACTAGTAGGCCACAACTGGTTTATCAAAGGTCGTGATATGTACTGTCCACGTATAAAAGAACCATTGCTGCTAACGAGAAAGAGTAGCTTTTGTGGAGATAGTGGGTTTCCTCTGAAGATCATGAGTCGCAAAAACACAATTTTATGTCTTGACATAAATATTGATTACGAATGAAACTTACATACATTTGTTATACTAGATTTCATTTTCATACCACGCAAGACATTTGAATTGAACCACGGTATAGGGAATTTCCATGTCAAGTGGATAAGTTTTTTTTTCACATTTAAAAATTTCAATATCCAACTCCTCGTGGGTCGAAATAAATAGGTATTAAATTTTTAACAATTACGTTTCTTTCACCCTTCCAACTTTGTAGCTTCTTGTCAACCCCTCTTGCCCTGGACTGATTTAGCAATTAGTTTTTGCTATATTCCGTGTCAGGAAACACCAAAATTAGCTCTGTTCCATGACCGGTAATTGAATTATCTGTTGATTGTACGTGGATATCCTCATTAACTGTGACATCGGAGACACAATTACCTATATAACATCAAAAAAGCTGAATTCTGTGATTGCTTACATTAGTTAAACACTGTACAGTGTCCCTCAACATCAATTTGTACTTAATTTAATTTGATATTATAGGGTGTCCCATAATTAACATTGTTTAGTAATAAAACAGAAATACAGCCACTCTTAAAACATATTTCTACAATCCTAATTTATTTTATGTTTTTATGAGATCTGACACTTTTTCAGTTTGAATTTAGAATGTTGCACAGAGTATTTCGATGCTAGCAATTTTGGAATTTGATAATGATTTAAACGCATAGTCCCGCGGACCCGTGACTAAATTAATTTCCAAACAAAGAATTAATTTTAAATATAAACATCTGATTTGTCCATAGAAACACTTCATTCAACTACTTACATAACCACCGCATCTCCATTATTATCAATAAAAAAGAAGAAGAAAAAAAGGTATTATGCTCACGCCAAATAAATAGAAGAAAAACTAATTATGCTCAAGGACAAATAAATAGAAACAAAAAAATAACAGGTTTTTTTGTTGAAGGTGTGACATATATATTTCGTGTCATGTGACGGGTATTCCCCCGTTAGCCGTTATTTTAAAACTTTGTAGCTGCAAAAAACATTTCGTACCAGTTTATTTCTCCCCACGAGGAGTTCCGATCTTAAAATTAGAAATGTTTAAATGTGAAAAAAAATCGATCGATTCGACATGGAATTCCCCAAACCATGGTTGAGTTCAAATGTCTCGCGTGATATGAAAATAAGATCTAGTATAACAAATGCTTGTAAGTTTCATTCGTAATTAATAAAAAGGTCCTTTAACGCTAAATGTTATTGCTATAAATATATATTAAATGATCTATTATTTAAGAATTGAACTTGATAATGTTTGAGGTTCATGGAAGTATGAATCGCAAAACCGCTTTACACACTGTATGA